>SMDT01001901.1:0-65526 GCA_005392925.1 Aquilaria sinensis
TCTCTAGGTCCTGCCCCAATAGGTCTTATTGGACCTTGGGCTTCTGGCCTCCTTTGAGCCTGTGGGCAGTCTTGTTGTGGATCCATGGATCATTGGATCCACATCTTAGACATGCTTGTGTGTCAAAGTAGCAAGGTTTCTTTTCGTGAAACCTCCTACACTTAGGGCACCTTAGGCCAGGGAACTTCCCCTTAACCTTGCCCTCACCACCAAAATGGGAACTCTTGGCAATTCCCTTGCCATGTGGCGGCTTCTTTTGCTTGCCTCCTGCTTGACTACTTTCCCCCGGTCCACTGGGAAAGTACTTAGTCTCATACTCCTCTTGCTCTACTAATAGAGCTTTCTGCACTGCTTCATAGTATGTAACTGCTCCAAAAGGTCTAACAGCCTTTCTGATGTCTGACTTTAGGCCTCTGACAAATCTTTTGGCCTTCAATTCCTCCAGTCCATGATACTGAGGAGCATACCTCACCAACTGATTGAATTTGTGTTCATACTCTAAGACACTGAGGTTGTCCTGCCTTAGAGCATCAAATTCAGCTTGCTTCATATCCTTGATGGCATCACTAATGTACTGTTCCTGGAACAGCTGTGTGAACTCTGGCCAGCTCATCTCAATATCTCTTCCTGGCCTTCTGCCCTTCTGGAAAGCATATCTGTCTCTAGTGTTTCTCCACCACATCTCTGCACTGCCTACCAAGTTGTAAGTAGCCAGTGACACCTTCTTGGTGGAGCTGAGTGGCATCCTCTCAAACATCTTTTCTATGAAGATTAACCACTCCTCAGCTCTCTCTGGCCCAGCTCTTCCATCAAACTGTGGAGGTCTTAGGCCTTGGAACCTCTCCAAAAGTCTGACCTCATCTAGGCCCTCTAGATCCTCTGATCTATGTCTCCTAGATCTATGAGAGTCCTCTGTATGGTGATGCTCTCTATGATCTCTATGATCTCTCTGCCTTCTCCTGGATCTTCTCTCACGGCCTTCCTCAATCTCATTCCTAGTGTAGGAATGGTCATAGACTGAGGGATTGGTCCTGGACACCTGACCAATCTCAGATCTTACTCTTCTACCTCTTGGATTTCTCCTATCCTCATCTTCCACCTCAATGGTCTCATCATTTGTGTCTTCTAAGCTTCCAGAAGGAACATATTCAGATGTGTTCCTAGTATCCTCTTCTGGTTGTTGCTGTGCATCCTGAACTAGTACTACTGGAGCTACTTGGACTCCCTGCTGTTGTCCTTGAATCAACCTCATTAAGTTTTCATTGATTAGAGCTAAGTTCCTCTGAAGCTCTAACCAAACCTGAGGCACTTCAGGGTTTGGTACCCCCTGTTGCCCCTGATTCCCTCTATTCTGTTCATTTCTTTGTTGCC
This sequence comes from Aquilaria sinensis, assembly GCA_005392925.1. Classification (NCBI taxonomy): domain Eukaryota; kingdom Viridiplantae; phylum Streptophyta; class Magnoliopsida; order Malvales; family Thymelaeaceae; genus Aquilaria; species Aquilaria sinensis. The sequence goes on from SMDT01001901.1 coordinate 1,372, forward strand.
CAGAATCAGTAGGAGGCCTTCGGGGTGGTTCCCCTCTCCTTGTGGCAACCATGTTTACTTCCTACATTGATGATTCATCATAGAGCACATATAAAGATCATAGGTATTTCAATGGTACTTGACACTAGCAGCTGACCAAACTGAGTTCATGTATGTAAATGCATGCAATGCAACTATATGCTATGTACATGTATAAACCATGCTCTGATACCAACTTCTGTTACCCACTCCGGGGTAGTCCAGTTATGGTGCCAAAATTGTGCATTTAGACTCCCAGGATTGGTAATGTTCTGTAGGCCATCAGAACACTACCCTTAGTGTGCATACCCAAGTGGCCCTCTTGGGCACTATGTAAATACATGCATATTGGTCCAACCATCACACACATATTCACATTTCATGCACACCATGGCAGCAAAGAAGGAAAACACTAGCACAAGTCTTAGTTTTGGCTTCCACACATTAGGCAATCTTGTTAAGTTCTAGTGGCCAGCTACTGTACCTGTAACTTCCACTAATAAACTGTATCATTCTAGCCTCATAACCCCCTATTTTATTTGCTCCATTATGAAGTAGAGACTTATAGAAAACCAAGGAATTTTGTTTTACATCAATAGCCCACCTATGGACCAAGTTATGGATTTTTTAAGTTGGTTACAAAATTCTGACCAAATGAACAGTAACTCAGCCAAATTTGCAACATCATATCTTTGGCTACAGGGCTCTAAATCCAGAAATTCCAAATCCCAGTTAACCCTCTAGATGTCCTCTAGGTGTGGTCAAAATTTCATACCAAGATTCATTCTACACAGGGAGATATTAAACTTTAGGTCCAGAGTCGAAATTCTGGCAACTTTTGGACCATTTTGCCCATACAATTTTTCCAAACCATGCAAACACTTCATTCACAAGGGGAAAGCCCTCCAAGGCTATCCCATATATGTCCATTACACATAGGAATTACATTCCCTTTCTTTTAACAACTTTATGTGGCCAAAACAGAATTTACAAGTAAGCAGCCCATCATTCACACTTAGGCAGCTTTGCACCACATCACTTACATAGCCAAAACATTACTCAAATGTTCACATACTTGTCTCATTTTACATACACTACATGTACATGCATACATGCACTACAATATGGTCTTAACTCAGCTAAATACGCACCCTAGGTTACAGGAGGTCCTGAGATACAATGGACTCCAAAAACAGGATGCTGGACAGCTGCTGCACAACACAATAAGTACCACCATTAAAAATACCAAATGTGCTCCTAAAATCACCAAACTTTCCAGATCATAACTAGACATATGGAAGTTCATGTACCTGAAATTTCAGATCAAAAATCAAACCACAAAGGTTAGTTTGAAGGTGATCTTTCTGCTGGACCTGAAATGACAGAATTGAGGGGAGTAAGTTTCATTGAGAAACTTAGTAAGGGTAGCACTTGGATTCAATAGGCAATGTAACCATCATTAAAACCTGCATCCAAAGACACTAAAACACAAAAACCACAATGCATATATACAAGATATAGCAACCAAATGCAGCAGCCAAACACAAACAACAAACACATGAAATGTGGCAGCAACATATACCATAGGTTAGTCCATAAAACACATAATAAACATAACCAAATCACTATGGCAGCCCTCCTCAAGCTAATGCTTGGTCTTAGGAGGATTTTAACACTAGTTAGTACTAACTTTTGGGCTCTAGAAACCCAGAAATTCGCTGCCATCACTGTGCACTTCACACTAGGTCACAAAACCTTCAATAAGTGCACTCCCCTCACTAAGCTTGGTTCATCAAGCTCATGGCTCTCTTCCAAGCTTAGCCCTAGCTCCATGGATGCTTGAAAATACAGAAAACAACCCATGAGAGCAAGAGAACCCTTACCTTGATGGGTATGCTGAAATTGGAGCTTGATCCTAGGTGCACTCAAGCAATAGCACCAAATAGCTTCCAATTGTGCTTCCTTGACTTCAATTGCAAGTAGTTTTGAGTTTGAAGGTATGGTGGCTATGGAGGAAGTGTGGAGGAGAGGGCTGGCTTTCTTTTTGCTGGTGGAGGCCGAAATTTAGAGAAGCAAAGGTGGTCTTGACTACTTAAATAGTCAAAAGTACACTAAACACACTTAAGTAGTCTTAACCTTGTCTTATGTCATTTTCCTTGCTACAAGACTATGGTTTCTTAGTCTTAATCTCTTGGCCCACATTTGACCATCCTTATCTTCCTTTAGCAGCCCTCCTTATGTGGGATAACCCCACAAAACTTCCATTTGACTTAAGTCATAGACATACACATCTTAAGGCCTACATTAGAACACTTAGGTCCTTTATGCCTTTTTGTGTTTTCTTTGTCCTTAGTTGTCTTCCATAAGCAATTTGGTCCTCCAATAGCACTTTCATACCATTCATATCCTTCCCATAACTCTCCAAATCTCTTTTGTGAAAGTTTTGCAATTGAGTACCCGAATTTCCAAAATCTTACAAAAAAGTCCATAGGTTGCTTGACAAACAAGCAATCCTTAAGGCTTTTCTTGGGGACCAAGTTACCAACTTGGAACACTTTTAAGGAGGTGTTGATCATGCCTTTTACCCCCCACACTACAATCACTATGGTGAGAATTACACAATATAATGGTTTTTAGCCATTATGACACACTTGTAATTCTCCCATTTTGTGAGGTGGTAACAATCCTCCCCCCCTTAAAAATTTTGGTCCTCCAAAATAGCCTTTAGCTTCGGGTATTCTTCAGGATACCTTTCCATAAGGTCTTTTTCAGTTTCCCAGGTTGCTTCTCTTTCAGAGTGGTGTGACCACTGAACTTTAACCATGGGAATATGTTTGTTTCTTAACCTTCTGGTATCCTTGGCTAAGATAGCTATAGGTTTCTCTTCATATGTCAAGTTAGGTTCCAACTGTATGTCTTCCACTACAATAGCATGCTTTGTGTCCAGTAGACACTTCTTAAGCATACTGATGTGAAAAACATTATGAACACTTGACATGCTTGGCGGTAGAGCTAACCTGTATGCTACCTTGCCAACTCTATCCAAGATCTCATAAGGACCGATGTATCTTGGAGCTAACTTGGTTCTTTTACCAAATCTGATAGTGCCTTTGGTTGGTGCAACTTTCAGCCAAACATTGTCACCAACCTCAAATTCCAAGTCTCTCCTTCTTTTGTTGACATAGGCTGTGGTCCTTTCATTGGCTGCTTTTAATCTCTCTTGAATCTTCTTGATTTTAGCAGTAGTCTCTTCAATAATTTTGGGACCCAACTCTAGCCTATCTGAGGCTTCCACCCAACAGTGGGGTGTCATGCACCTTCTTCCATACAATGCTTCATAAGGTGCCATGCCAATGGTGCTTTGGTAACTATTGTTATATGAGAATTCCACCAATGGCAAGTGTTGGTCCCATTCACCTTTGAAATCCAACACACAGCTCCTGAGCATGTCTTCCAGTATCTGTATCACCCTTTCAGATTGCCCATCTGTCTGAGGATGATAAGCAGTACTCAGGTGGATTTTGGTTCCTAGTGCTTTATGAAAAGCACTCCAAAATCGAGCTGTAAATCTTGGATCTCTATCAGATACAATGGAGTCTGGCACTCCATGTAGTCTCACTATCTCCTGGACATACATCTGGGCTAACTTCTCCAAGGAGTCTGTGAGTTTCATAGGTAAGAAGTGGGAACATTTGGTTAGCCTATCCACAATGACCCAGATTGTATCATGCCTTAATCTGGTCATAGGCAACCCAGTCAAAAAGTCCATGGTTATGTTGCCCCACTTCCTCACTGGTATAGGTAGAGTCTGTAGGATACCAGCTGGCTTCTGGTGCTCTACCTTTACCCTCTGGCATGTGGCACATTTGGAGACATAAGTAGCTATGTCTCTCTTCATATGTGGCCACCAGAAGTGAGTCTTCAAATCTTTATACATTTTCTCACTTCCTGGATGGATGTTCAACTTGCTTGTGTGAGCTTCTTCAAGTATTTCATCCCTGAGCTTTGCTCCTTTAGGCACATATATTCGGTCCTTGAAGTACAGTAATCCTTGCTTGTAGGCAAAGGATTGATACAAGGAACCTTTTTCCTCTCCTGAGATCTTTTTCAGATCAGGATCTGTCTCCTGTGCCTTTTTGGCTTCTTCAATCCATCCAGACTGAATTGTCAATGTGTAAATTTGGGCTTCCTCCCACTTATGCCATTTATGCCATAGGCATAGCAGACTATTTTGCTCATCATGATCAGCTAAGGATCCTCCTTTCAAAAGTCCTGTGTACTTCCTGCTCAAGGCATCTGCTACTAGATTGCCTTTGCCCTCTGTGTACTGTATACTGCAGTCATAGTCCTTGATGTACTCTAACCATCTCCTTTGCCTCATGTTCAACTCTTTCTGAGTGAACAAGTACTTTAGGCTCTTATGGTCAGTGTAGATCACAAAGGAACTACCCATCAAGTAATGTCTCCATTGCTTTAGAGCAAAAATCACTGCTGCCAGTTCTAGGTCATGGGTAGGATAATTTTGCTCATGGGGTCTTAACTGCCTTGACCCATAAGCAATGACATTTCTGTCTTGCATAAGCACACAACCTAACCCAGATCTAGATGCATCTGTATATATGATGTAGGGCTTACTTGGATCAGGAAGAATCAACACTGGAGCTTTAATCAACCTCTGCTTGAGCTCCTGGAAACTCTTTTCACACTTCTCAGTCCACTCAAATCTTTGACCCTTCTTGGTCAGATGAGTAAGAACTGAGGCAATCATGGAAAAGCCTGATACAAATCTCCTGTAGTATCCAGCTAATCCTAGGAAACTTCTGATTTCCTTCACAGTCTTTGGTCTTTCCCACTCTTGCACTGCCTTGACCTTTTCAGGGTCTGCCTTAAGGCCTTGTGCATCTATGATGTGTCCTAGGAAAGACACTTCCCTTATCCAGAATTCACACTTGGATAACTTGGCATAAAGCTGATGCTGCAACAGAGTCTTTAAGACAATCTTCAGATGATGTTCATGTTCATTTTCATCCTTGGAATACACTAGGATGTCATCAATGAACACAACCACAAATTTGTCCAGATGTGGTCTGAACACCCTGTTCATCAAGTCCATGAAAGCAGCTGGGGCATTAGTCAAACCAAATGGCATGACTGTGTACTCATAATGCCCATATCTGGTCCTGAATGCAGTCTTAGGAATATCTTCTTCCTTTACTCTCAACTGGAAGTATCCAGATCTCAAATCTATCTTGGAGAAGATCTTAGCTCCCTTGAGTTGATCAAACAGATCCTCAATCCTAGGGAGTGGATACTTGTTCTTGATAGTCACTGCATTAAGCTTCCTGTAGTCAATGCATAGTCTCAAAGATCCATCCTTCTTTTTCACAAAGAGAACAGGAGCTCCCCATGGTGAAACACTTGGCCTTATGAACCCTTTTTCAAGAAGTTCATCAAGTTGTTTCTTGAGCTCATTCATCTCTGTGATTGGCATTCTGTAAGGAGGTATGGATATTGGACTAGCTTCTGGTTGCAGCTTGATTTCAAATTCAATCTCCCTTTGTGGAGGAATACCTGGCAGGTCTTTAGGAAAGACTTGTGGAAAGTCTCTCACTATAGGTATTCTGTCCACTTCCTTATCACAGTGCAATTCATTCAATGCATAACAGTAATCATGCTCAGAAATCACAGGTATCTCATCTAATACCTCTAGCTCCATGCCATGCATTTCATACACTAATTCCTTAGAATTCACTAATGCATGCACTTCACCATCAGGCAATGTGATTTCCCTCTTAGCACAATCAATTCTTATGTTATGCATAGCAAGCCAATTCATACCCAGCACTAAATCATACTTAGGAATGTCCAACACTAGCAGATTAGTCATAACCTTAGTCTTTCCTACTACTAGCTCACAATCCTTAGCTAGGTCATTAGTGAAAAGACATTGACTACCTGCTGTTTTCACTAAGGATATCCTAGGCATGATTTCAGTAGGCAATTTCATGGCATTAACAAATTTCCTAGCCACTATAGACACAGATGCACCAGTATCAAATAGAACACTAACAGGCATACCATTAAGGTAAATGTTACCTCTTAGTGCTCCTCCCTGCTCTGATGTCTCTGGCCTCTCCACTTGGAAGACTCTGCCAGCTCTCTGCACTGGAGGCTGAGGCACTGGAGGAACTGGCCTCTGCTGTCCCTCCCTTGGTGCTCCTCCTCTAGGTCCTGCCCCAATAGGTCTTACTGGACCTTGGTCTTCTGGCCTCCTTTGAGCCTGTGGGCAGTCTTTGATCCAATGATCCATGGATCCACATCTTAGACACGCTTGGGTGTCAAAATAGCAAGGTTTCTTTCCATGAAACTTCTTGCATTTAGGGCACCTTAGGCCAGGGAACTTCCCCTTAACCTTGCCCTCACCACCAAAATGAGAATTCTTGGCAATTCCTTTGCCATGTGGTGGCTTTTTCTGCTTGCCTCCTGCCTGACTACTTTCCCCTGGTCCACTGGGAAAGTACTTAGTCTCATACTTCTCTTGCTCTACTAATAGAGCTTTCTGCACTGCTTCATAGTATGTAACTGCTCCAAAAGGTCTAACAGCCTTTCTAATGTCTGACTTTAGGCCTCTGACAAATCTTTTGGCCTTCAATTCCTCCAGTCCATGATACTGAGGAGCATACCTCACCAACTGATTGAATTTGTGCTCATACTCTAGGACACTGAGGTTGTCCTGCCTTAGAGCATCAAATTCAGCTTGCTTCATATCCTTGATGGCATCACTGATGTACTGTTCCTGGAACAGCTATGTGAACTCTGGCTAGCTCATCTCAATATCTCTTCCTGGCCTTCTGCCTTTCTGGAAAGCATACCTATCTCTGGTGTTTCTCCACCACATCTCTGCACTACCTACCAAGTTGTAAGTAGCCAGTGACACCTTCTTGGTGGAGCTGAGTAGCATCCTCTCAAACATCTTTTCTATGAAGATTAACCACTCCTCAGCTCTCTCTGGCCTAGCTCTTCCATCAAACTGTGGAGGTCTTAGGCCTTGGAACCTCTCCAACAATCTGACCTCATCTAGGCCCTCTAGATCCTCTGATCTACGTCTCCTGGATCTATGAGATTCCTCTATATGGTGATTCTCTCTATGATCTCTCCGCCTTCTCCTGGATCTTTTCTCATGGCCTTCCTCAATCTCATTCCTAGTGCAGGAATGGTTGTAGACTGAGGGATTGGTCCTGGACACCTGACCAATCTCAGATATTACTCTCCTGCCTCTTGTATTTTTCCTATCCTCATCTTCCACCTCAATGGTCTCACGATTTGTGTCTTCTAAGCTTCCAGAAGGAACATATTCAGATGTGTTCCAAGTATCCTCTTCTGGTTGTAGCTGTGCATCACAAACTGGTTCTACTGAAGCTACTTGGGCTCCCTGCTGTTGTCCTTGAATCCGCCTCATTAAGTTTTCATTGATTAGAGCTAAGTTCCTCTGAAGCTCTAACCAAACCTGAGGCACTTCAGGGTTTGCTACCCCCTGTTGCCCCTGATTCCCTCTATTCTGTTCATTTCTTTGATGCCTAGAATCAGTAGGAGGCCTTCAGGCTGGATCCCCTATCCTTGTGGCAACCATGTTTACTTCTTGCATTGATGATCCATCATAGAGCACATATAAAGATCATAGGTATTTCAATGGTACTTGACACTAGCAGCTGACCAAACTGAGTTCATATATGTAGATGCATGCAATGCCAACTATATGCAATGTACATGTATAAACCATGCTCTGATACCAACTTCTGTTACCCACTCCGGGGTAGTCCAGTTATGGTGCCAAAACTGTGCATTTAGACTCCCAGGATTGGTAATGTTCTGTAGGCCATCAGAACACTACCCTTAGTGTGCATACCCAAGTGGCCCTCTTGGGCACTATGTAAATACATGCATATTGGTCCAACCATCACACACATATTCACATTTCATGCACACCATGGCAGCAAAGAAGGAAAACACTAGCACAAGTCTTAGTTTTGGCTTCCACACATTAGGCAATCTTGTTAAGTTCTAGTGGCCAGCTACTGCACCTGTAACTTCCACTAATAAACTGTATCATTCTAGCCACATACCCCCTATTTTATTTGCTCCATTATCAAGTAGAGACTTATAGAAAACCAAGGAATTTTGTTTTACATCAATAGCCCACCTATGGACCAAGTTATGGATTTTTTAAGTTGGTTACAAAATTCTGACCAAATGAACAGTAACTCAGCCAACTTTGCAACATCATATCTTTGGCTACAGGGCTCTAAATCCACAAATTCCAAACCCCAGTCAACCCTCTAGATGTCCTCTAGGTGTGGTCAAAATTTCATACCAAGATTCATTCTACACAGGGAGATATTAAACTTTATGTCCAGAGTCGAAATTCTGGCAACTTTTGGACCATTTTGCCCATACAATTTTTCCAAACCATGCAAACACTTCATTCACAAGGGGAAAGCCCTCCAAGGCTATCCCATACATGTCCATTACACATATGAATTACATTCTCTTGCATCTAGCAACTTTATGTGGCCAAAACAGAATTTACAAGTAAGCAGCCTATCATTCACACTTAGGCAGCTTTGCACCACATCACTTACATAGCCAAAACATTACTCAAATGTTCACATACTTGTCTCATTTTACATACACTACATGTACATGCATACATGCACTACAATATGGTCTTAACTCAGCTAAATACGCACCCTAGGTTACAGGAGGTCCTGAGACACAATGGACTCCAAAAACAGGATGCTGGACAGCTGCTGCACAACACAGTAAGTACCACCATTAAAAATACCAAATGTGCTCCTAAAATCACCAAACTTTCCAGATCATAACTAGACATATGGAAGTTCATGTACCTGAAATTTCAGATCAAAAATCAAACCACAAAGGTTAGTTTGAAGGTGATCTTTCAGCTGGACCTGAAATGACAGAATTGAGGGGAGTAAGTTTCATTGAGAAACTTAGTAAGGGTAGCACTTGGATTCAATAGGCAATGTAACCATCATTAAAACCTGCATCCAAAGACACTAAAACAAAAAAACCACAATGCATATATACAAGATATAGCAACCAAATGCAGCAGCCAAACACAAACAACAAACACATGAAATGTGGCAGCAACATATACCATAGGTTAGTCCATAAAACACATAATAAACATAACCAAATCACTATGGCAGCCCTCCTCAAGCTAATGCTTGGTCTTAGGAGGATTTTAACACTAGTTAGTACTAACTTTTGGGCTCTAGAAACCCAGAAATTCGCTGCCATCACTGTGCACTTCACACTAGGTCACAAAACCTTCAATAAGTGCACTCCCCTCACTAAGCTTGGTTCATCAAGCTCATGGCTCTCTTCCAAGCTTAGCCCTAGCTCCATGGTTGCTTGAAAATACAGAAAACAACCCATGAGAGCAAGAGAACCCTTACCTTGATGGGTATGCTGAAATTGGAGCTTGATCCTAGGTGCACTCAAGCAATAGCACCAAATAGCTTCCAATTGTGCTTCCTTGACTTCAATTGCAAGTAGTTTTGAGTTTGAAGGTATGGTGGCTATGGAGGAAGTGTGGAGGAGAGGGCTGGCTTTCTTTTTGCTGGTGGAGGCCGAAATTTAGAGAAGCAAAGGTGGTCTTGACTACTTAAATAGTCAAAAGTACACTAAACACACTTAAGTAGTCTTAACCTTGTCTTATGTCATTTTCCTTGCTACAAGACTATGGTTTCTTAGTCTTAATCTCTTGGCCCACATTTGACCATCCTTATCTTCCTTTAGCAGCCCTCCTTATGTGGGATAACCCCACAAAACTTCCATTTGACTTAAGTCATAGACATACACATCTTAAGGCCTACATTAGAACACTTAGGTCCTTTATGCCTTTTTGTGTTTTCTTTGTCCTTAGTTGTCTTCCATAAGCAATTTGGTCCTCCAATAGCACTTTCATACCATTCATATCCTTCCCATAACTCTCCAAATCTCTTTTGTGAAAGTTTTGCAATTGAGTACCCGAATTTCCAAAATCTTACAAAAAAGTCCATAGGTTGCTTGACAAACAAGCAATCCTTAAGGCTTTTCTTGGGGACCAAGTTACCAACTTGGAACACTTTTAAGGAGGTGTTGATCATGCCTTTTACCCCCCACACTTCAAACACTATGGTGAGAATTACACAATATAATGGTTTTTAGCCATTATGACACACTTGTAATTCTCCCATTTTATGAGGTGGTAACAATCCTCCCCCCCTTAAAAATTTTGGTCCTCCAAAATAGCCTTTAGCTTCGGGTATTCTTCAGGATACCTTTCCATAAGGTCTTTTTCAGTTTCCCAGGTTGCTTCTCTTTCAGAGTGGTGTGACCACTGAACTTTAACCATGGGAATATGTTTGTTTCTTAACCTTCTGGTATCCTTGGCTAAGATAGCTATAGGTTTCTCTTCATATGTCAAGTTAGGTTCCAACTGTATGTCTTCCACTACAATAGCATGCTTTGTGTCCAGTAGACACTTCTTAAGCATACTGATGTGAAAAACATTATGAACACTTGACATGCTTGGCGGTAGAGCTAACCTGTATGCTACCTTGCCAACTCTATCCAAGATCTCATAAGGACTGATGTATCTTGGAGCTAACTTGGTTCTTTTGCCAAATCTGACAGTGCCTTTGGTTGGTGCAACTTTCAGCCAAACATTGTCACCAACCTCAAATTCCAAGTCTCTCCTTCTTTTGTTGACATAGGCTGTGGTCCTTTCATTGGCTGCCTTTAATCTCTCTTGAATCTTCTTGATTTTGGCAGTAGTCTCTTCAATAATTTTGGGACCCAACTCTAGCCTGTCTGAGGCTTCCACCCAACAGTGGGGTGTCATGCACCTTCTTCCATATAATGCTTCATAAGGTGCCATGCCAATGGTGCTTTGGTAACTATTGTTATATGAGAATTCCACCAATGGCAAGTGTTGGTCCCATTCACCTTTGAAATCTAACACACAGCTCCTGAGCATGTCTTCCAGTATCTGTATCACCCTTTCAGATTGCCCATCTGTCTGAGGATGATAAGCAGTACTCAGGTGGATTTTGGTTCATAGTGCTTTATGAAAAGCACTCCAAAACTGAGCTGTAAATCTTGGATCTCTATCAGATACAATGGAGTCTGGCACTCCATGTAGTCTCACTATCTCCTGGACATACATCTGGGCTAACTTCTCCAAGGAGTCTATGAGTTTCATAGGTAAGAAGTGGGAACATTTGGTTAGCCTATCCACAATGACCTAGATTGTATCATGCCTTAGTCTGGTCATAGGCAACCCAGTCAAAAAGTCCATGGTTATGTTGCCCCACTTCCTCACTGGTATAGGTAGAGTCTGTAGGGTACCAGCTGGCTTCTGGTGCTCTACCTTTACCCTCTGGCATGTGGCACATTTGGAGACATAAGTAGCTATGTCTCTCTTCATATGTGGCCACCAGAAGTGAGTCTTCAAATCTTTATACATTTTCTCACTTCCTGGATGGATGTTCAACTTGCTTGTGTGAGCTTCTTCAAGTATTTCATCCCTGAGCTTTGCTCCTTTAGGCACATATATTCGGTCCTTGAAGTACAGTAATCCTTGCTTGTAGGCAAAGGATTGATACAAGGAACCTTTTTCCTCTCCTGAGATCTTTTTCAGATCAGGATCTGTCTCCTGTGCCTTTTTGGCTTCTTCAATCCATCCAGACTGAATTGTCAATGTGTAAATTTGGGCTTCCTCCCACTTATGCCATTTATGCCATAGGCATAGCAGACTATTTTGCTCATCATGATCAGCTAAGGATCCTCCTTTCAAAAGTCCTGTGTACTTCCTGCTCAAGGCATCTGCTACTAGATTGCCTTTGCCCTCTGTGTACTGTATACTGCAGTCATAGTCCTTGATGTACTCTAACCATCTCCTTTGCCTCATGTTCAACTCTTTCTGAGTGAACAAGTACTTTAGGCTCTTATGGTCAGTGTAGATCACAAAGGAACTACCCATCAAGTAATGTCTCCATTGCTTTAGAGCAAAAATCACTGCTGCCAGTTCTAGGTCATGGGTAGGATAATTTTGCTCATGGGGTCTTAACTGCCTTGACCCATAAGCAATGACATTTCTGTCTTGCATAAGCACACAACCTAACCCAGATCTAGATGCATCTGTATATATGATGTAGGGTTTACTTGGATCAGGAAGAATCAACACTGGAGCTTTAATCAACCTCTGCTTGAGCTCCTGGAAACTCTTTTCACACTTCTCAGTCCACTCAAATCTTTGACCCTTCTTGGTCAGATGAGTAAGAACTGAGGCAATCATGGAAAAGCCTGATACAAATCTCCTGTAGTATCCAGCTAATCCTAGGAAACTTCTGATTTCCTTCACAGTCTTTGGTCTTTCCCACTCTTGCACTGCCTTGACCTTTTCAGGGTCTGCCTTAAGGCCTTGTGCATCTATGATGTGTCCTAGGAAAGACACTTCCCTTATCCAGAATTCACACTTGGATAACTTGGCATAAAGCTGATGCTGCAACAGAGTCTTTAAGACAATCTTCAGATGATGTTCATGTTCATTTTCATCCTTGGAATACACTAGGATGTCATCAATGAACACAACCACAAATTTGTCCAGATGTGGTCTGAACACCCTGTTCATCAAGTCCATGAAAGCAGCTGGGGCATTAGTCAAACCAAATGGCATGACTGTGTACTCATAATGCCCATATCTGGTCCTGAATGCAGTCTTAGGAATATCTTCTTCCTTTACTCTCAATTGGAAGTATCCAGATCTCAAATCTATCTTGGAGAAGATCTTAGCTCCCTTGAGTTGATCAAACAGATCCTCAATCCTAGGGAGTGGATACTTGTTCTTGATAGTCACTGCATTAAGCTTCCTGTAGTCAATGCATAGTCTCAAAGATCCATCCTTCTTTTTCACAAAGAGAACAGGAGCTCCCCATGGTGAAACACTTGGCCTTATGAACCCTTTTTCAAGAAGTTCATCAAGTTGTTTCTTGAGCTCATTCATCTCTGTGATTGGCATTCTGTAAGGAGGTATGGATATTGGACTAGCTTCTGGTTGCAGCTTGATTTCAAATTCAATCTCCCTTTGTGGAGGAATACCTGGCAGGTCTTTAGGAAAGACTTGTGGAAAGTCTCTCACTATAGGTATTCTGTCCACTTCCTTATCACAGTGCAATTCATTCAATGCATAACAGTAATCATGCTCAGAAATCACAGGTATCTCATCTAATACCTCTAGCTCCATGCCATGCATTTCATACACTAATTCCTTAGAATTCACTAATGCATGCACTTCACCATCAGGCAATGTGATTTCCCTCTTAGCACAATCAATTCTTATGTTATGCATAGCAAGCCAATTCATACCCAGCACTAAATCATACTTAGGAATGTCCAACACTAGCAGATTAGTCATAACCTTAGTCTTTCCTACTACTAGCTCACAATCCTTAGCTAGGTCATTAGTGAAAAGACATTGACTACCTGCTGTTTTCACTAAGGATATCCTAGGCATGATTTCAGTAGGCAATTTCATGGCATTAACAAATTTCCTAGACACTATAGACACAGATGCACCAGTATCAAACAAAACACTAACAGGCATACCATTAAGGTAAATGTTACCTCTTAGTGCTCCTCCCTGCTCTGATGTCTGTAGCCTCTCCACTTGGAAGACTCTGCCAGCTCTCTGCATTGGAGGCCGAGGCACTGAAGGAACTGGCCTCTGCTGTCCCTCCCTTGGTGCTCCTCCTCTAGGTCCTGCCCCAATAGGTCTTACTGGACCTTGGTCTTCTGGCCTCCTTTGAGCCTGTGGGCAGTCTTTGATCCAATGATCCATGGATCCACATCTTAGACACGCTTGGGTATCAAAGTAGCAAGGTTTCTTTCCATGAAACCTCCTACACTTAGGGCACCTTAGGCCAGGGAACTTCCCCTTAACCTTGCCCTCACCACCAAAATGGGAACTCTTGGCAATTCCCTTGCCATGTGGTGGCTTCTTCTGCTTGCCTCCTGCCTGACTACTTTCCCCTGGTCCACTGGGAAAGTACTTAGTCTCATACTCCTCTTGCTCTACTAATAGAGCTTTCTGCACTGCTTCATAGTATGTAACTGCTCCAAAAGGTCTAACAGCCTTTCTAATGTCTGACTTTAGGCCTCTGACAAATCTTTTGGCCTTCAATTCCTCTAGTCCATGATACTGAGGAGCATACCTCACCAACTGATTGAATTTGTGCTCATACTCTAGGACACTGAGGTTGTCCTGCCTTAGAGCATCAAATTCAGCTTGCTTCATATCCTTGATGGCATCACTGATGTACTGTTCCTGGAACAGCTGTGTGAACTCTGGCCAGCTCATCTCAATATCTCTTCCTGGCCTTCTGCCCTTCTGGAAAGCATACCTGTCTCTGGTGTTTCTCCACCACATCTCTGCACTGCCTACCAAGTTGTAAGTAGCCAGTGACACCTTCTTGGTGGAGCTGAGTGGCATCCTCTCAAACATCTTTTCTATGAAGATTAACCACTCCTCAGCTCTCTCTGGCCCAGCTCTTCCATCAAACTGTGGAGGTCTTAGGCCTTGGAATCTCTCCAACAGTCTGACCTCATCTAGGCCTTCTAGATCCTCTGATCTATGTCTCCTGGATCTATGAGAGTCCTCTGTATGGTGATGCTCTCTATGATCTCTCTGCCTTCTCCTGGATCTTCTCTCATGGCCTTCCTCAATCTCATTCCTAGTGCAGGAATGGTCATAGACTGAGGGATTGGTCCTGGACACCTGACCAATCTCAGATCTTACTCTTCTGCCTCTTGGATTTCTCCTATCCTCATCTTCCACCTCAATGGTCTCATCATTTGTGTCTTCTAAGCTTCCAGAAGGAACATATTCAGATGTGTTCCTAGTATCCTCTTCTGGTTGTTGCTGTGCATCCTGAACTAGTTCTGCTGGAGCTACTTGGACTCCCTGCTGTTGTCCTTGAATCAGCCTCATTAAGTTTTCATTGATTAGAGCTAAGTTCCTCTGAAGCTCTAACCAAACCTGAGGCACTTCAGGGTTTGCTACCCCCTGTTGCCCCTGATTCCCTCTATTCTGTTCATTTCTTTGTTGCCCAGAATCAGTAGGAGGCCTTCGGGGTGGATCCCCTCTCCTTGTGGCAACCATGTTTACTTCCTGCATTGATGATCCATCATAGAGCACATATAAAGATCATAGGTATTTCAATGGTACTTGACACTAGCAGCTGACCAAACTGAGTTCATATATGTAGATGCATGCAATGCCAACTATATGCAATGTACATGTATAAACCATGCTCTGATACCAACTTCTGTTACCCACTCCGGGGTAGTCCAGTTATGGTGCCAAAACTGTGCATTTAGACTCCCAGGATTGGTAATGTTCTGTAGGCCATCAGAACACTACCCTTAGTGTGCATACCCAAGTGGCCCTCTTGGGCACTATGTAAATACATGCATATTGGTCCAACCATCACACACATATTCACATTTCATGCACACCATGGCAGCAAAGAAGGAAAACACTAGCACAAGTCTTAGTTTTGGCTTCCACACATTAGGCAATCTTGTTAAGTTCTAGTGGCCAGCTACTGCACCTGTAACTTCCACTAATAAACTGTATCATTCTAGCCACATACCCCCCTGTTTTCTTTGCTCCATTATGAAGTAGAGACTTAGAGCAAACCAAGGAATTTTGTTTTACATCAATAGCCCACCTATGGACCAAGTTATGGATTTTTGAAGTTGGTTACAAAATTCTGACCAAATGAACAGTAACTCAGCCAACTTTGCAACGTCATATCTTTGGCTACAGGGCTCTAAATCCAGAAATTCCAAATCCCAGTTAACCCTCTAGATGTCCTCTAGGTGTGGTCAAAATTTCATACCAAGATTCATTCTACACAGGGAGATATTAAACTTTATGTCCAGAGTCGAAATTCTGGCAACTTTTGGACCATTTTGCCCATACAATTTTTCCAAACCATGCAAACACTTCATTCACAAGGGGAAAGCCCTCCAAGGCTATCCCATACATGTCCATTACACATATTAATTACATTCTCTTGCATCTAGCAACTTTATGTGGCCAAAACAGAATTTACAAGTAAGCAGCCTATCATTCACACTTAGGCAGCTTTGCACCACATCACTTACATAGCCAAAACATTACTCAAATGTTCACATACTTGTCTCATTTTACATACACTACATGTACATGCATACATGCACTACAATATGGTCTTAACTCAGCTAAATACGCACCCTAGGTTACAGGAGGTCCTGAGACACAATGGACTCCAAAAACAGGATGCTGGACAGCTGCTGCACAACACAATAAGTACCACCATTAAAAATACCAAATGTGCTCCTAAAATCACCAAAATTTCCAGATCATAACTAGACATATGGAAGTTCATGTACCTGAAATTTCAGATCAAAACTCAAACCACAAAGGTTAGTTTGAAGGTGATCTTTCAGCTGGACCTGAAATGACAGAATTGAGGGGAGTAAGTTTCATTGAGAAACTTAGTAAGGGTAGCACTTGGATTCAATAGGCAATGTAACCATCATTAAAACCTGCATCCAAAGACACTAAAACACAAAAACCACAATGCATATATACAAGATATAGCAACCAAATGCAGCAGCCAAACACAAACAACAAACACATGAAATGTGGCAGCAACATATACCATAGGTTAGTCCATAAAACACATAATAAACATAACCAAATCACTATGGCAGCCCTCCTCAAGCTAATGCTTGGTCTTAGGAGGATTTTAACAGTAGTTAGTACTAACTTTTGGGCTCTAGAAACCCAGAAATTCGCTGCCATCACTGTGCACTTCACACTAGGTCACAAAACCTTCAATAAGTGCACTCCCCTCACTAAGCTTGGTTCATCAAGCTCATGGCTCTCTTCCAAGCTTAGCCCTAGCTCCATGGTTGCTTGAAAAATACAGAAAACAACCCATGAGAGCAAGAGAACCCTTACCTTGATGGGTATGCTGAAATTGGAGCTTGATCCTAGGTGCACTCAAGCAATAGCACCAAAGAGCTTCCAGTTGTGCTTCCTTGACTTCAATTGCAAGTAGTTTTGAGTTTGAAGGTATGGTGGCTATGGAGGAAGTGTGGAGCAGAGGGCTGGCTTTCTTTTTTCTGGTGGAGGCCGAAATTTAGAGATGCAAAGGTGGTCTTGACTACTTAAATAGTCAAAAGTACACTAAACACACTTAAGTAGTCTTAACCTTGTCTTATGTCATTTTCCTTGGTACAAGACTATGGTTTCTTAGTCTTAATCTCTTGGCCCACATTTGACCATCCTTATCTTCCTTTAGCGGCCCTCCTTATGTGGGATAACCCCACAAAACTTCAATTTGACTTAAGTCATAGACATACACATCTTAAGGCCTACATTAGAACACTTAGGTCCTTTATGCCTTTTTGTGTTTTCTTTGTCCTTAGTTCTCTTCCATAAGCAATTTGGTCCTCCAATAGTACTTTCATACCATTCATATCCTTCCCATAACTCTCCAAATCTCTTTTGTGAGAGTTTTGCAATTGAGTACCCGAATTTCCAAAACCTTACAAAAAAGTCCATAGGTTGCTTGAAAAACAAGCAATCCTTAAGGCTTTTCTTGGGGGCCAAGTTACCAACTTGGAACACTTTTAAGGAGGTGTTGATCATGCCTTTTACCCCCCACACTTTAAACACTATGGTGAGAATTACACAATATAATGGTTTTTAGCCATTATGACACACTTGTAATTCTCCCATTTTAGGAGGTGGTAACAATTTTGGTCCCTAATAAACATGACTCACATGTCTCATATGATTCAAAATCAAATGAGTCCAAGAGTCCATCCTTATGGAACTTGGATATGCGAGTATCATTTATATGGCCCAGACGATAGTGCCAGAGATAGGCCGGGTTTGAATCATTCAATTTGACCTTCTTGGTATTCACATTATTAGAGATTGGATTTTTGAGTTTTAGAACATACAAACCATTGCTAAGTTGAGCACTACCATAAAAGATCTCATTCAAATAAATAGAACAACATTTGTCCTTTATTATAAATGAAAAACCTTTCTTGTCCAACCATGAAACAAAAATTAAATTTCTATTAATAGTAGGCATAAAGTGGCAGTTGTCTAATTCTAAAATCAATCCACTAGGCAAAGTGAGAACATAAGTCCTTATGGCTAAGGCAGCAACTCTTGCTTCATTTCTAACACGTAGGTCCACTTCACCTCGGGCCAATCTTCCACTCCTACATAGATCCTGCACATTTGCACAAATGTGAAATCCACATCTAGTATCCAATACCCAAGATGAAGAAGTAGAAAAGTTAGCCTCTATAACAAACATACCTGAAGTAGAAGTCTTACTTCCCTTCTCCTTAGCAAGTTCTTCAAGATAGAGCTTGCAGCTACACTTCCAGTGTCCAAGTTGCTTACAATGGAAGCACTCCCCTTCCTTAGCCACACCACTAGATGGTTTTAGTGCACCTAAAGAAGAATTACCAATGGACTTTCCTTTAGCTTTATTCTTCTTCTTGTTGGCTTTTCCCTTTCCCTTGTCCTTTTGAACCATCATAATGGACTTAGCCTTCTTAAGGTTTTGCTCAATAGTTCTTAACATTTTAAGCATTTCAAGGAGAGACTTATCAAGATCGTTCATGTTATAGTTCATTACGAGCTAACTGTAGCTTTCCGGCAACAATTGCAGGACTATATCAACAGACAACTCTTTTTAAAAGACAAATCCCAAACTTTCAAGATTATCAATGTACCCAATCATCTTGAGCACATAAGGAACCACTGGACTTCTCTCAGACATTTTGCACTGAAATAATGCCTTAAAGGCCTCAAACCTCTCATGCCTAGCTTGTTCTTGGAAGAGCATTTTGAGATGTTTGATCATATTGAATGCCCCCATGTTTTCATGTTGCTTCAAAGCTCAAATTCCATGGTAATAAGCATGAGGCAAGCAACATCCAAAGCATCATCAGAATGCTTCTTGTGAGCATCCATTTTAGCTCTTGGAGCATTGGTAGCAAGCTCATTTGGAATAAGCTACTCTAGGACACAAGCCTTTTTCTATTGCTTGAAGAATATCCTCAAATTTCAGTACCATTTGAGAAAGTTGGTCCCACTCAGTTTTTCCTTCTCAAGGATCGATTGCAATGAAAGTGTCAATATGTCTCGTACCATGGTAATCTACAACAGTAAATATGTAATGTAGGAGTCATGCATTTTAATTCATTTAATAAAGACTTTTATCAAATGATACTCCCACTATTTTACTCAAAAAAATAACCCTTGATATTATTTTGGAACACTTCAGCACTAAAGTATTCTAGTAGGCCAAGATCCATAATTCACCATAACCTGAGTCAGCTTTGGCTTTTCTCTCAAGTTATAGTTATTTAAAAAGGCAACTCCTTGCCAACTACATCTCATGCAACTCTTGGATAGTTGGGTGAACAACACTTGTCCAAGCTCATCTCATGAACTTAAGCCCAACTCTATGCCTCTAAGTCCTAATCTTACTGGGATGACTTAGTTAAGTCGGACCCAAAGTTAGCAATTTGGATATCACTTTTATCCTATCGCACTTACCAAGATGAACATAGGTGCTTTGTTTTGGCAAACCCACCTGATGTTAATCAAGTCTTGACGAATGCCAACATTTGGAAGGCATCACATTTAATGACTTAATATTTTGTTTGAGAGATTTTCTTTTTGATCTCATCAATTATTATCTCCAGTTGTCTTATACATGCATCACATACAAATACAAAACATGCATCTCATGCTAAAACCAAATTAAATGTGACATGGTTATAGCCCAAACTATGCAATATTCTCAAGCCAATGAGAATATCATAAAAGCCTAAGAAAAAAAAGCTCTTCACAAGCTCATTCTCCTTCTTGCTTGGTTGTCTCTTTGTAGTCACCTTCGTGGATACACCACCTCGAACGATCGCAAAAAACACAATTATATCAATAATAGAAATCTTGAGTTACATTCAAATTGAGTAAGGTGAGAAGAAAGTGTACAATGATAGTAACAAGAAAAAGCATGACTTGTAAGCCGTATTTAAAAGTACAATCAATAACCATGCACCATGCTTCAACCACTAACTAGCATATCATGTTAAATCTCATTCAACAAAATGCATGCCAATTAACATGCATTTATTAACCAGTTTTATTAATGTGGCGCTTCGCATACTGCAGTCTCGCTAGCCGTTCAGCGGGTGGGGTCAGGAAGAGCTACCCTTGCAGGGGGTGGCAAGGGGCCAGCGCCCCCCAGCGCAAAAAAATTGTCTTATAATTATGTTACCCAAGATCTATTGTTTCAAGCAACTAAGCACCCGACACCACCTTCGTCGAAGCCACCAAAAGTACCGTACTCAATGTGCCTGAACAGCCTTAATCCAATGCCTGCAAGGATTAGTACAACTATTGCAACAATTCTTATTTAGATAGGTATCTCATATGCATCAATCTAGGGTTAATCTCATTAACCAGTGTATGTCATTTCTTTATATATCTCATATATATATTACGAGTTCTGGTTCATGCATCATGGATCAATCTAATTAATCATGATTGAAAGCAACTGAACATACAACAAATCATGTGATTCAACACTCAATCCCGATTTAGGGTTTTACAAGTAGCTCTTATACCACTGTAGTGTTTCGGGAGCCAAACAAGTGTAACAGAAGCTAACAGAAACCCTTCAGGATTGAAGTGAAACAAGGTAAATCGGGTGTTCAAAAATTTTATACCTAGTCGATTAAGATCTTTCACCTAACTGTAGAGTCGAATCACAAACTTGAACAGTTGATGTGTTCAAGCTCTCTATAAGATCCACACGGGCCTCTTGGGATCACAACGCCTCCACCACCTCTTGGTAGATGCATTCCTCTTACGGCTGCAGTGCTAGGTTGTGTCCCCCAAGGAATGGAAAAAGAAGAGTGTAGTTGAAATCTTTAAGAACCATTCTGATTTCGTCCTTAGGGAGGCTAGGGCAAGAGTTATGAAAAGTTTCACTATATGATGTATATATAGGGAGACTCAACTCCCAAGCCTAATAGGATTCAAAACTCTAATCCAAATAGGTTTAATTTCAGGCTTCATTAATGGCTCAACCTTTGGGCCAATTATTAATCCAAAATTATTAAAAACCCAAAACCCAAACAATTTGGACCATGCACTCAAATAATCCAATTGGCTCTACGTGTATGACCCAATAGGCTCCTACCATGTTGGTAATGATCATAAATCACATTTATGATCATAAACAATGAGCAGTGTCTAACAACACATCATTACTACCCAAGTGATAAGATAATCGGTGATTCTACTAAACCCCTATGATCATTATCTGTATATGTCATTGCCCTTTTATCCAATATATCAAGACTAAGCATGAGAAATGGAATATGTCACTCTTGTATAGCCCAATCTATGGTTTCTTAATTATCGAGTAGACTAAGTTAAACTGATGACATTGGTATCGTATATCAACTCATTTGAGCATGGCTATGCATTTTCTTAGTCTCACTCTATTAAGGGACCCAAAGATATCACTCTCGTTATATAAGAGGGACAAATCCCATCTTGATCATACAAACCCTCAAATCCCATCTTGATCATACAAAACCCTCTGCATGATATGTGACATACCTAATAACCATCTTCATGTTCACTTAGGTACGAGCAACAAAAGGAAGATTCAAAGCATGTGACTCACATGTAAATAACCTTGAAAACCTTAGGTCAAAGGATTACATATACCATGATCACTATGAGAATTATTTATGACACCCATATCATGATCCATATAGCGTTCTCATGGTGAGTCGGTCCAGTACACAAGTTCTCTAACTTGTATCCATATATAGACTCTATATCTCATATTAGTCTCTACATATGCTAGTCTTTATGTATTATTGTAACCCATTCCATAATAATACTAGACCAAGGACGTTTAAGAATACTATTATTCTAAGGTTATAATTATGTTTGATTATGTCACACAAAAACAATACAACAAGCACAATTACGGATTAATGCTTCAATAAAATATTATGACTCAATATACAAAATATAATCATCTCATGATTGACTTTTGGGCACAACACTAACACTAACCTAATTGTATAATGAAATAATATGATGTTAGGGAACACCAAATGAATCATCGGAGAACAATAATAATTGATTTGCGAACAGCATAACTCAACTGTAAAAATGATCTGATTCATGCCAGCTAAAACTACCATGTTAAGAAGCACAAAACGAAATGCCAAAGAACAACAAAAAATAAAAGTTAAAATAGCATAAATTAACTTTAACAATTAATGCTTGGCCTTACTAATTAATCACAGCCTCTTCCCTCAAAAAGCTACCCGACCACACCTCATGATGCAATTACCAACAAAAATGGTCGATAATTCCTAGAAAAAATTGTGCTATGATAACGAATATAAGAAACATGTATTATATAGAAAAATAAACCTTATATTCAGGCCTCAGATTTATTATCAAAATCTAACTACTCTTTTTGTATTTTTTGGCACATTATTTTCCAATGCACGCAAATTTCATAGTTTTATTTTCCATTCTTCCAACTTTGTCTTTGACTTCTTTTATTTCTTTTCTACATTTTCTCTAGCCATTTTGGCAATTTCTCGCTAAAAAATAAACTAAGGATAACAATTTGTTGAGTCAGGTCAGATTTGGGTCAGACTATTTATGATTGGGTTTAATTTGGTTAGCATACATTTTGGTCCACATTGGGTTATTTGGGTTCGGGTTGGGTTGGCCGAGTTTATTTAGATTTGAAGTCAACACATGTGGGGTCATTTTTAGACTTGGGTAACTTAAGGTTGGGTCTTGGTGTGTTTGTAATTCACAACAAATATGTGAACTTGTAGGCAAATGCACCTATTATTAAAGTAGAGCAGTAACAAGAACCAAGCTCATTTTTTCCAAGGAACAGAGGCTGTCTACTGTACTCTATTTTTCTCTATTATCTAACTGACAATTAAAAAGTTTGTTTAACTAACTACTATGAATCAACTAAACAAAACTAATGTAGTAAAAATAAAAACTAAATATTGGAGGCTATAGAAAACAACCAAGAGAACCAATAATAACTCATACTTAGAATCAAATACCCCTAGAACTTTATTTGTGTTGTTTTTATTTTGGTTTAATAGGATTGTGATTAACTGGGACCGTAGAGTGCTACCTAATGCAGATTACCTTTCTATTATTCTTATTACATTAACCCTATTATTAAGTCAACAATAGTGTGTCTAGGTCTATTATGCTTCCTAAAAAAGCATTATTAGTCCTATGACCCACTACCGGATTTCACCTTAGTTTAGGCATATTATATCGCACATATTACTCATAGATATGATAATATCCCTTTTATCCAATGGTGATCCACAACAAACATACCAAATACTACTTGACTCATATTCATCATCCTACATTAAATTAATAAGCTAACTACTATTACTCAACGCATTAAAAACATAGGATAAATTGCAAGAGAAACACAATCATATTAAACCAAAATGCAATCACAATCACAAAATCATCCTAGGGTTCATTTACTCGAAGTATAAGTAAGAAAAATTTAACTCATAGTGCCGTAAAATAAACATAACAGAATAAAAAGAAAACTAAAAAAAGAATTATACATGGCTGAATTTCTTCTTCTTCAAGAAAGCTTCAATCTGGCACTCACAAAACAATGTCAATCATCAAAACTGTCTCCGACAGCCTTCCTCCATGAAAAATTCTCATTTTCTGTGTGTATTTCCACCTTTCCATATTTTTTTTTTTCCTAAAATAACCCGAGAAAACCTAAAATTAAGACAAACACGGTTTGGTACAGGGCCATATTAAAAGCTATGTAACTCCTCTAGAACTTAAAATCTCATCAAATTAAACACGATTTAGAACATAGGCATGTAACTCAGACATGGGCATGTTTGCTCTTAAACTTTACCAAAACTTGTAATTCAGCTCCAAAACTTTACAAAAATTCTTCCTAACTCAAATGAAGCTAAAATATAACATAAAAATGAAATATGAACCAATTAAGCACCACTTCCTAGCTTAAACTTATCAAAAGATAAACAAATAAAAGAAAAACATAGATAGAAAACATGACTAAATATAAGCATATCATATTTTTCCCATACACTTTAACTTTTGCTTGCCTTCAAGCCAAGCTCAAGAAGAGAAAATAGAAATTTTATCAAAAAAACCTTGAAAATGATTAGAACATAGAATCATTTCCTTGAGCAAAGAGATATAGAGAGAATTGGAACTCTAATTATCTTAAGAAATTAACTAGACTACCAAGTCTGCAACTCCACCTATCTAACACTTTTCAAAACAAAAATAATTTAATTGGAACAATTCATTCTCAAGCTAGCAACCTATATCTCTAAAATGAAAGGATAATATTAAATTTCTATGCAAAGTGAAAAGCACAAACCATACTAAGCCAGAGCTTACTATGTACAATCTTTCAAACCACAAACCATGGATTGAGTGATTAATTAAACTTTTTTTTCTTTTTCCAATTTTTTTTTCAACTGATTCTTAACATGTGCTAAAAACTATTGTAGTAAGTGTACACTACAAGAGCTATGTCTATTCACAAGCTAATTCTCAACACAATCAAAGATAATCCTTGATCATACTCATACTTTTAGCATCTTTTCAAGTTATGATTAACTACTTCGACACTAAAAATAGTGGAGTAGCATACATTCACACCTTACTTTACTTTGCTTTATCAACAATCAACCACAAATCCATCAACCAAACTTTCGATGAAACCAACAAAGAAAGTCAAAACTTAGCATGCTTTGAACAATGTACTAAACACAAAAAGTTGATGCAAAAATAGTTTCTCAAGACCATCTTCTACTAACTTGCTAACGAATGGCAAAAACATTTTAAACACAAACTAAGAGCCAAAAGTGAAAGATTAAGAATCACTTACTTGGTCTTTAAGTCAAGAACTCAAGACATTAAATTAATAACAACGCTCTAAAAAGCACATGCTTAATAAAATGATTAAAAACAAAATAAGGTCCAAAAATTTAAAAATCAACAAAGTTCATAAAAATATTACTAAAAAGATACAAATAATCAAAAGCAAAGTAAATAACGGCTAAAGATAAAATCCACTCCTCCACACTTAAATTGTACATTCCCTACAATGTACTAACATGGAAAATAAAGTGAAAAACAATGAGTGATAGAAACTGATACTGCCATTGAAAATAAAAAAGTAGTTACTTGTCTTGCAAGTCGACATTCCAAAAAGTTCCAAAAAGAGGGTTGATTCGGGCTTCCAATAAAAAATTTGTAGGTTTTTTTTTTAAAAAAACATAATGGATGATCAATCACAAAATATAAGAAAAGAAACATAAGCAATATAAGAACTAAAATGAAATCGTACAAAGAACAACAAGAGCAATCAATGCTCCAAATAAGAGGTAATATCCAAACATAATAACACAAAATAAAAAAAAACATATGAATGTTTTGGACAAAAATGAATCAAGCATCCCTGAGAGGTGAAGGATCGGCAAAAGTGCTCTGAGCCATCATCGATGTGGGCACCACGGGATTCTTAGTAACCTCAGCCTTAATACCAAGGTCCACAACCATAGGGTCAACTCTGGTCCTTCCAACCTCCTTGGTAGTAGCAGAAGCAACAGTAGTCATCTTAGCAACTCTCTCCTTAGCAATAGCCTCAATAATGACCTCTCCACCTACTATCTATTCTCCAAGGGCTTGCTTAGTCCACAATCCATCGGTGATGTCATCATCTCCCACCTTAGTGGCTCACTGAGCTTCATCAACATTGTCCTAGCCATCCATACTCACCGCAAAGATAAAGTAGCTAGTCAACTCATCATCATGATAGGAGGACTAGTGAGCATGACCCAAGGTATTGACATCATCAGATTGGGGGAAGTATAAGTGTATCGTCTCCTTCAACCTTAGCCTTGCCTCAACAGCAAAAAGGCTGGAGCTTACTGCTAGCGTCTGAACAGTCATAAGTTGAGTTAATCCAGGATAAGCTACTGCATCTCAGACACATTTGATAAAGTAGGAGGTTGGGCATTAGTAGATGTAAAGGTGGCCTGGGCCTCAATAGCAACACTCTCTTCCTCCTAAATCTCCTCCTGGGTCTTCAGTATAAACCTTGTCAATTCGTCAAGGAGCTTGGCCTTCTTTAGCATCTTCTTAGCCTTGAATGAGTCCATGTTGGCTATTCCAGGCTTCACCGACTTTGTAATCAACTTTTCTGGTGGGAAAACCTCAAGGTTATGGGCCAACCTCATCATGTACGGCCATACACATATAGCCCCGGTCCTCACATGGCAAGAAGTATCCTGCACCCACCAAGCAGATGATACTTCCAAATGGCATTGCACTCAGCAAATGATGCAAAAAAGGTAGAAGAGGTTTGTCTTCGCCATTACGCTTGTACTCTCCCTCCTACTAGCAATGGAATGGGCAATCAAGTAATGCACATAAAGCATGGCCTGTGACCTCAACTTGGATGCCTTGGATGATGTGGGCTGGTAGATATCCATCCTTAGTGATCTCTGCCCAAAACTCTTATGAAGGAGGGGTGGTGGTGCCAAACTGCAAATTGAGCCTTTATGCTCGTCAGAACTAATAAACTCCTGGGTGTAAAACCAAGGCAACACCCAAGCTCATCTAAACTCATGTCGAAGTTCCGCTCTCCAAAACAGAACGTCACTACATTAGGCAGTCTTCAACTAAAGTTGGTTGTATCGAAATCCAGCATGCTTAGAAACTAGAGGGTGAGCTCACTATTTGTAGGCTGTTGGCAGTCAAACATTGACAACCATCCATCAAAATCCAGAAGTGCTTAGACCTCTTCGACCAAACTTAACTGAGCTAGAGTTTCCCAATCAATCAACTTGTTGGCTCTAAACGACTTCTCAACCAACCTATCAAATCCCTCATACTGTGAATCCTTTTTAAAGTCGAGAAGAGGATTCATCTTCTTTGGCTTATTTACCAGACTCTTGGTATGAACAGGTAGTTTCTTCTGATGCTTAGCTATCCTAAAAAATATAGGCAATTTTTCCTAGTGCAATGATATTTTTAAATACAGTATATTCAATGAAAAATCTAAGAATAAGAACTCTATCCAAGAATTAATAAAATTCCCTTATCTAAAATAATTATACTTTAACTTTAGGTATTAAGGTGATCATACTTAACAACCTAAGCTAAAAGCATTACAAACATGAGAATTCAAACAACATAACCCACAACTAAGCTCTTTCTTGGTGCACAAGAAACCTATATACTAACACACCAAAAGGCTACCAATTCCTAGAATTTATGCAATTTCAAAGCATGTTAGATAACCAAGGCATTCTCAATAGATCCACAAATCATATAGTCATCAATTCAAGTCATAAAATGCATAAAATCTTCATACAAAATAATAAATCTATCAACCATGTGATTCTAACACTTCCTCTTCCAAGCACAATATCCAAAAATTCCAATCCTTAGAAAACACACTATCAACTAAAAAAAACACAAATAGGCATGCAAAATCAATCAAATAACTCATATAAAACTTACCCATAGAAAGAAATCAAGCCAATCTTCCATAAACTTCAAATAAACTTAGAGAGAGAGAAAGTTACCTTAAGAGAGATAAAATCAAAGATATGGGGATGAAAATTGAGAATCTTGACAAGGAACAGAGTCCTCCAATACTGGAAAACCTTACCTAGGCTACAAGGACGCTAGGGTTCGAGTTTGGGGGCTTAGGGAAGAAGTTTGAGTGAGTTTTGTGTGAAGTGGGAAACAAAAATTGTGATGAGGTATATATATGTGTACAACTCAGTAATGTAGCAGACTACGTTACTTATAACTTCTCCAACACACTGTGAAACATGGGCATGTCATTGCCCGTATATCCAATCTGAACCTTAAAAAATTTAAATCACAAAATAACAACGCGAGACGAAACATGGGCATGTAAGCGACTATGTATTGGTAACATGACTTCAAACACAAGCATATAACAAACAGTGTTTGAAATCTGGAGCCCAAAAATTTTGTAAATAGATAAACAACATGGGTAGTAAACATGGGCATATCTAAGACTGTGTTAGGTGAACATGATTAACAACACGGTCATGTGTGACACCATGTTTGTGTGCTAGACCACAAATATTTTTAAACTCAGAGACAAAATACATTTTCTAACATGGATGTGTATAAAACAATGTAATTTGAACCCGTTTTAAAACATAGGTGTGTATATGCATATGTTTAAACTCCATAATTTTTAATTTTTGAATAACAGGGGCAAGAACATGGTCATGTATCCAACCCTGTAAGGCAACACACTTTATAACATGGTTGGAACACAAACCGCATTTGGCTACTGTAGCTCAAATAAAAACCCGCAAGAAAAATCAATTTTAATAAATCAAACATGGTTGTATTTAAGACCTTGTTAAGCAATATGGCTCTGAATATGGGCATGTTTAAGATTGTGTTTAGCTCCTGGACTTTGAAAAAAATTGCAAACTTACCTAGAATTAACTTAATCTTTTTCTCCTACTTTGAGTGCAAAATTCTTCCCAAAATACCTTAGATTCCTGCATCAACAACATGGGTTATAAGATCAAAGAAATGTCCAAGGATAATTAACTTGCTTTGAAGGAAATCAATTAACAAAAGTAATATTTAAATCTTGTTGCTTGGGTTGCCTCCTAAAAAGCGCCTGGTTTAACGTCACCAACCCGATGTTATGGACACACCTTGATCAAAGCTTGGCTTAGGGTGGATGAGCGTGATATCTTCATGATGAAAGTCAGGAATCTCACCTCCAAAATATCACTTGAGTTGGTGGCCGTTCATCTTAAATGTTCTTTTTTTAGGATGCTTAATCTCTACAACACCAAAAGGGAAAACCTTCATTACTACAAATGGCGTAGACAAATGTGATTTTAGTTTACCTAGAAAAAGGAGGAGTCGAGCATTGTAGATTAACACCTGGTTTCCGGTTAAAAACTATTTCCCTTGCTTTATCTGTGCATCATGCCATTTCTTCACCTTTTCTTTATAGGTTCTAAATTTTTTGTATATGACATTCTACCATTCATCAAGCTCATTTAGTTGCAACAACTGTTTCTCAACTGCTTGCTAAAAAAAAAAGTTAATATTCTTTATAACCCAAAAAGCCTTATGTTCTAACTCTACTAAGAGGCGGCATGCTTTGCCATAAACTAAACAATACGGGGTAGTCCAAGTAGGTGTCTTATATGCCGTTTGATATGCCCATAGCACATCATCAAACTTAAGAGACCAATTTATCCTAGTCATGGAAACTACTTTTTCTAAAATATGCTTAATATCTCTATTATAAGATTTGGCTTGACTGTTAACTTGTGGTTAATAGGTAGTAGTTGTTCATTAAGTGACTCCAAATCTACTAAGTACTTTCTCGAATTGAGAATTACATAAGTGTATGCCTTATTGCTAATGATTGCTGGTAGAGTCCCGAATCAAGTAAATAATTTTCATAAGAATTTAATCACAACTATCACATTATTCATAGGTAAGGCTTGTTATTCTATCCATTTAGAAACATAGTCCATAGTTACTAAAATATTTTTATTCCCCAAAAATGACGGGAAATGGCCGATAAAATCAATGCCCTGGACATCAAATACTTCACATACCTGGATTTCATGTTGATGCATCTCATGTTTTTTGAAATGTTACCAAACCTTTGACAACTATCGAACAAATATGTGTACCTTCATCCTAGAAAAGGGTTGGCCAATAGAAAGTTAAATCAACACTTTTCTTGCCGTAGTGTTGCCTTGAAAGTGGCCTCTAGTTGGACCCTTATGGCAATACTCAAGTATTTTCTCTGTATCTAGGTAAGGCACACATCGCCAAATGATTTGATTTGCACAAATTTTGAACAAAAATGGTTCATCCTAGAAGTAATATTTCAAATCTAAAAAGAATTTCTTCTTTTGTTGATATGTCATATCTTGGGGTAACTCCCTGCATACAAGATAATTAGCATAATAAGCAAACCAAGGGTCATCTGCATGTTTAAACGTAAGCTTGTAAAGATATTCAAAAGGGAATGAATCGTTAATATCCTTCTCCTTTGTGGACTCTCCTTCAAGATTTTTCAACATGAAAAGGTGATCTGCAACTAGATTCCTCACTTCCTTTTTATCTAGGATTTCTAAATCAAACTCTTCAAGCACAAGAATCTATATGATTAGTCTTGTCTTCACATCATTCTAATTCAACAAATGCTTCAAGGTAGAATGGTTAGTGTATACAACAACCTTGGATAAAAGTAAATAAGAGCGAAACTTTTCGATAGCAAAAACTACAGCCAACAACTCTTTTTTAGTAGTACTATAATTCTCTTGTGCATTAGTCCATGTCTTACTAGCATAATTTATAGTTTGGAAATGTTTATCTCTATGCTAGCCTAACACGGCACCTACTACCTAATCACTAGCACCACATATTAGTTCAAATGGAAGTGACTAATTAGGCAACACCATTATGGGTGCGTTAGTTAAACGATTCTTAAGAATGTTAGAGGCTGATAAACAACCATCATTAAAATGAAAAATTGCATCCTTTCCTGACAACATAGTGAGTGGTTTTGCTATCTCAGAAAAGTCCCTAATAAACCATCTATAAAAACCTACATGACCAAGGAAACTTTTAATTGCCTTAATTGACGATGGTGGTGGCAATTTTGAAATAGTTTTAATTTTCCCCTTATCTAGTTTTATACCTTCCTTCACTAGATATCTTGTGACCCAAAACTATTCATTCTTGAACCATAAAATGGCACTTTTCCCAGCTGAGTACTAGAATTGTTTCTTCACAAATTTCTAAAACTTTATCTAAATTGCGGAGACGTGTATTAAATAAATCACCATGAACAAAAAAAATAATCCATGAATATCACCATGATGTCTTCTACAAAGTCATAAAAAATTGCAAGCATGCATCTTTGAATTGTAGCAGGGGCATTGCACAAATTGAAAGACATTCTACGGCAAGTAAACATACCATAGGGACAAGTGAACGTGGTCTTCCCTTGATCCTATGGCATAATTGGAATTTGAAAGTAACCTAACATATCATCCAAAAAATAATAATAAGCATGACCTGCTAACCGTTCTAACATTAAATCAATAAAAGGAAGAGGAGTGTGATCCTTTCTAGTGGCATCATTGAGCTTCCTATAATCAATACACTATCTCTAATTGGTGATCATTTGAGTGGGAATAAACTCATTATTCTTGTTCTGAACAATGGTCATCCTTCCTTTCTTGGGCACAACTTAAACTGGACTCATCCATACACTATCTTAAAATGGGGTAGATTACTTTAGCATCTGACAACTTAATCACTTCATTCTTCACTACCTCTTTAACATTTGGATTCAATCTCCATTATGGTTGTACTACCGGTTTATGAGTTTCCTCCATCAAAATCTTATGTGTACAAAAGGATGGGTTTATCCCCTTTATGTCGGCAATAGACCAAGCTATTGCCTCTTTTTGCTTTTGCAGTACTTGCAACAATTTCCTCTTCTCTTCTTCACTTAACAAAGTGAAAATAATCACTGACAACTTAGAATCTAGAGCTAAGAAGGCAAAATCCAAATAATAAATTAGCTTTTTCAACTCCAAATTTGGCGGTTCCTCAATTGACATTTTTCCTTTCATCATACTTGGAGTGATTCATTCTTCATTTTCTCTATGGTCAAGGTCTTCCTTGGTATTTAACTAGACTACTGGTTCTTCCTTTTTTGGGGTGTAAATTTTGAATTCATTCTATTGAGTTAAACACACCTCCAATTGATCCTCTAAGATGCATTCTTGAAAACAATAAGCAACTTCAGTATCTATCAAATCTAAAGAATAACAAGTATCATTCTTATCCAAAATATTTTCATGGTATCGGAAATATGAAAAGTGGCCTCTTCCATCCCTATTCTCAAAACTAGTTTACTGTTTTGAACATTAATTAATGCTCCCACCGTAGCTAAAAATGGTTGCTATAGAATCGTAAGTACATGTGCATCCATATCTCATATCTAATATAATGAAATCAGTGAGAATAATAAACTTATCAATGTTTACAAAACATCTTCAATTATTCCCATAAGATATTTAATTGATCTGTCAACTAATTAAATACTCATCCTAGTTGGCTCAGGCTCTATTAAATCCAGTTTTTGAAACAGAGTATAAGGCATTAAATTTATACTAGCACCCAAATGCGCCAAGGCTCTACCAATTGTCAAATAACCAATAGTACAAGGAATAGTAAAAATCCCCAGATTACCAATCTCCATTGGCAAATCATTTTGAATGATTGCAAAGTATTCTTCATTCAAGATCACTGAAGATAATTCCTCCAACTTCTTGCTTTTGGCCAAAATATCCTTCAAAAACTTCATGTAACGCGACATCTGTTCTAATGCTTCTGCAAAATGAATATTGATATGGAGTTGTTTAAACATAGTAAAAAATTTAGAAAATTGTTCATCATCTTTATCTTTTGGCAAGCAATATTCCTTGACTTCCTTTTTTTTTCTTGGTGTGGTTCCGGCTGTCATTCCTCCTTTCATTGTGCAATGATTTCCTACTGGAATTCTTGATGTGGTTTCTCAACGTCTACCAGCTTCTCTCTCTCACTAGCTTTTATATTAGAAAGCTCTTTTACACTATGAAGAGTGATAGCTTTTAACTATTTAGAAATTGTTGTCATGCTTGTCTTGTTTATTTCCATTATAGTTTGTGACATCTGTTCCATCTACTTCTGAAATATTGACTCTTGCTTCTCCATAGTGTTCTTCAGACTCTGACACTATTCTTGAATATTGACCATAAATCCCATAATTACTTCTTCAAAATTCATGGAAGATGGGGGATGTTGGAAATTCATGCTCTTTCCTTGGACATCCTAGCTGTCCGTAGGATAGCCCTCCTATTTTGGTCTAAAATAGTTGTTACCTTATGAACCTAATATATTCCCAACAAAGTCAACCTACTCATTCTTGCTCTTTCAATCGGTCAATTGACACTCCCAAGTTTGATGTTCTCTTTTTACAGTTATCAAAAAACATTGCCACAGGCTCCTTCTGGCGAGTTGAAAAATTCCTAAAGTCTTTGGTTAAAGCCTTAACTTGACTTGTTAGGGCTGAGTAGCCATCAGAATTCTAAATTGTAGTTGCTTTATCGGCTTTATTTTGGACGATTGCCATTGATAATTGTTCATCGCCATCTCATCAATCAAATCTTAGGCTGCTTTAGGCGTCTTGTTATTAAAAGTACCATCGGCCACTACATAGATCATTTGCTTGAAAGCATAACTTGGACCATTGTAGAAAGTTTGTATTTGCATCCATGTCGTGATGTGGACACCTTCTTAATAATTCCTTGAACCTTTCCCAAACTTCATGTAATGTTTCTAAATTCATCTGACTGAAAGTAGAAATATCATTATAGAAATTTGCAGTCTTGGCTAAAGGAAAATACTTTAATAAAAAATTCTCTGTAAGAGCATTCCAAGTGGCAACAAAACCTCTTGGAAATGAAGTCAACCATTGATTGCCTTTTCCCTTCAATGGGAATGGAAATAGTCTCAAACGAGTGTTATCCTTACTAGCTTCATTAATTCAGAAAGTTTCACATATCTCTATAAAACTAACTATATGAGCATTAGGATCTTCATCCACCAAGTCATCAAACTAAACATAATTTTGCACCATCTAAATAATATTCAGCTTGATTTCAAAATTGTTGGCATTGACAGGAGGTTTAACAATACTCGATTTTGTCCTTTTAAGAGAAGATTTAGCATATTCTGACATAGTCCTCACTTGATAACGGTCCTCTATGATTAATTGTTCCTATTTTCTCCTTGTTGCTTTAACTTAGAATGTGATGGTTGTGACTCAGTGCCCCTTGAAGATAAGAGTTTCCTTAAGGTTCTCTTAATATTTGGATTTGCCTCAACAACTTCATTAGGATAGCTATGAGTCATACACATGAATCCTTACAAAAAAAAAAAAGAAAAAATCAATAAACTGAAAAAAAATAAAAAAAATTCAAAGAAAAATACTGCAATAAAATAATTGACTAGATTAATAAAGATAAAATTTTTAATTAGCAAACTCAAAAAATGTTCCCCACCTACGGCACCAAAAATTTGGTGTGTTCATAGTTCACAACAAACATTTCTCAGTACACTAACAAATAATGTCGACGTATCAAATCTCTCAATACTAAAAAATATGTGAACTCATAGGCAAATGTACCTATCATCAAAATATAGCAGTGACAATTATCAAGATCATTTTTTTCAAGAAATAGAATTGCCTACTATACTCCACATCTCTCTATTATCTAACTGACAATTAAAGAGTTTGTTTAACTAACTACTATAAATTAACCAAACTAAACTAATGTAGTAAAAATAAATTACTAACTATTAGAGGCAGTAGAAAATAACTAAGACAACTAATAATAAGAAACCTCATACTTAGAATCAAAGTTATCAAGATCGGGATCCTACCCAAGATTGTTTTTGGCCATGTAAGATTGGAATCGCAAGATCAGATCGTAGATCATAAGATCTTACCAAAAGCTTGAAATTTCTTGTCTAAATAATATAATTTATGTAAAACACTAATTATATTAGAAAGTCAAGTAAAATTTAAGTATCATAACAATGGTACAACATAATATTTGATACAATACAAGTAAAATTCAAACTTTAATAAAGTATACATTAACATGATCAATAAAATAATCTACACAAGTCTGAAAGAAATTCATGAACAAACACATTATTGACAAATAAAAGAGAGTACAATGACCATAATTTAAATATTTAGGAATTAAATTCCAATAAAATTAAAATGTATAATAATTTTTTTATAGTAAGTAAATAATTTAAAATTAGTAGTTTTTTCTTCCTGAATGAAATAATTTCAACTTACAGAGAAGAAAAAATGGTAACTTGAATGTCCATTAACTGTAAAAAATATTTTTATATATATTAAATTTATAGTAAGACAGTCACCAAATAATTAAAATTATGCTCTAAAAAGTTGCTATTAGACAGTTACCTTGAGTCAACAAATTTTGTCCAATTTGGGACCAAAATAAAATGTTTTTAATTGATTTAAAACCAAAATAGGACTTTTTTAGTATGTTTAGGATATAAAGAGAACATTTAATAAATTATAGATGAAAACAAAAGGATAATTAAATGTTAGGGATTATCCATATAATTTACCCCCAACAAAAATCAATACCGAGTAGGATCAGTAGGATCTTTCGACCCTACAATCCTAGTTGTGATCCTACCACGATCCTACCATGTCTTCGATTCTATAACATTTCGACAAGGTTTTCTATGTTAGAATCATAAGATCGTAAAATCCTACGATCAAGATCGCGATTTTAACAACCTTACTTAGAATCGAATCCCCCTAAAGCTTTCTTGTGTTGTTTTTATTTTAGTTTAACAGGATTGTGATTAACTTGGACCATGAAGTACTACCTAATGTAGATTTATTCCCTATTATTGCTATTACAATAACTCTATTCCTAAGTCACCAATAAGGTGTCTAGGCTAACCACGCATCCTAAGAACGCATTACAAGTCCTACAACCCATTATTAGGCTTCATCTTAGTTCGGAGGTATTATATCACACATATTACTCCTGGTTATGATAATATCCTTTTTATCTAATGATGATCTACAACAAATAGACCGAATACTACCTAACACGTGTTCATCATCCCACAATGAATTAGTAGACTAGCAACTATTATTCAAACACATTAAAGAACATTGGATAAATTGCAAGAAAAACACATAATCATATTAAACCAAAAATCAATCATAACCACAAAATCATCCTAAGGTTCATATTCTCTAAGTAGGAGTAGGAAAAGTTTAGCTCATAGTACCATAAAATAAACACAATAGAATCAAAAGAAAACTAAGGAAAGAATTATCCATGGCTAAATTTTTTCATCTCAAATAAATCTTTGATCCAGTGCTCATAAAATGGTGTTAATCATCAAAGCTGTCTTCGACAGCCTTCCTCCATTAAAAATTCTTTTTTTTTTCTATGTGTATTTTTGCCTCTCCACTTTTCTTCCTTTTTTTTCCCCCTAAAATAACCTGAGAAACCCTAAAATTAAGGCAAACAAGGTATGATACACGGCCGTGTTATTCTTCTGAAACTTAAAATCTTGTGAATTTAAGCATGGTTTAGAGCAAGGGTATGTAACTTAGACTCAGGTGTGAAATAAGGAGTGTCTACTCCAAAATTTCACAAAAACTTGTAATTCAGCTCCAAAACTTTGCAGAAATTCCTTTTAACTCAAATGAAGTTGAAATATGACCTAAAAATAAAACATGAACCAATTAAGCACCATATTCTAGCTTAAACATATCAAAAGATAAGCAAATACAAGGGAAAAACACATAGAAAAACATGACTAAATATGAGCATATCAAGTTTCGGGCCAGATTTAGGTTGACTTAGGTTACTAATACATAGGCCGAAATGATTGAATTAATTTAATTTTTTTGTTCAATTTTTTGTTAGAATTTAAATTAGAGGATTCAATTTTTATATTGTGATTCTATTTAAGTTAATTAGTATTTTTAATTAAAAATTCATAAAAATTTGTCCATTATATTTTAGTACATATTTAAGTTAATTAACATTTTTTTGTAATACTTTATAAAACTTGATTATTTTTCTAGGCTCATATTATAACTCAGCTATAACTACACAAGTCACCCAAACCCACACCTAGCTATTACCCAAACACACACACTTCAACAAGTTTGCTATGCTCCAATTTTGGCGAATGAAATTGTTGCAAAGTGCAACTCCAGTTCACTATTACTTACTAAACTGGAAAATTTCAAAACTTTTGAGTGAAAAATACAAAGATTTAAAAAGTTCAGGGATTTATGTTTTAATTATTATGGGTAGCCAAAATAAAATTTTTTAAAAATTTAGGTACCTTATTGTACTATACTTAAAAGTTTAGGGACCAATGTTGTAATTTTGATAATTGCATATCAAGATCATTAAACTTCCTAAATATGCAGCTTACTTGTTTTGGAAGAACCTAAATATGGGATTTACTTAGCATAGAAGTCTTCTCTCCAAATTTGGGACTTACTAGATATAAAAGTCCTCAAAAAATGGAAGTTACTAAATATAGAAATCTTCTCTCAAAATATGAGACTTACTAAATATACAAGTTCCAAAAAATAAAAGTTACTAAATACGGAAGTCCTCATCCCAAATATGAGACTTACTAAATATAGAAATCCCAAAAAATGAAAGTTACCAAATGTGGAAGTCATGTTCCCTAAATATGGGACTTACAAAATATGAAAGTCCTAAAATATGTAAGTTATTAAATATGGAAGCCCCTATATGTATGAGACTTATTAAATATGAAAGGTAATTAA
This sequence comes from Aquilaria sinensis, assembly GCA_005392925.1. Lineage (NCBI taxonomy): Eukaryota > Viridiplantae > Streptophyta > Magnoliopsida > Malvales > Thymelaeaceae > Aquilaria > Aquilaria sinensis. The sequence continues at coordinate 39,117 of SMDT01001901.1, forward strand.
AGATGAAAGTTATGGTTTACAGTGAGGGCTGGGATTGGACATTAATGTTTAATGTTCAGAGTTTTAAGGTTAGGTTTAGGGTTAGGGTTAGAGTTTTTGGATATGAGTTTTAGGGTTTATGATAAATGTTAGGGGTAGCTTTTGGGTTAGAATTATGGTTAGGGTTTAAGTTTAGTGTTTAAAATTTATATTTAGGTATAGGATTTACAGTTAGGATTGAAGATTTATGGTTTAGGTTAAGGTTAGTGTTTAAGGTTTTAAAGTTTAAGGTTAGGGTATTGTGTTTAAGTTTAGAGTTTAGAGTTTAGATTTAGGGTTTTTGGTAAAGGTTAGGGTTATGATTAATATTGGGGTTTAGTTATAAAGTTTAGGGTTTATGGTAAAGTTTAGGGTTAGAGTTTAGGGTTTTAAAGTTTAGGGTTAAGATTGGGATTTAGGGTTTTTGGGTTAATAAGTATACATTAGAGACAAATAAAAAGAGTCAAACAAAATACTCCCCCTATTCCATTTTAATTGAAACATTTATCCAGGCATGGTTTTTAAGGCTTTCATTTTTTGCCCATATTTTCCAATTTTTCCCTTTGGCCCATCTTCCCAGAAGCTTCCCGTCTTTACTTTCTTTCCCACTACTTGACCTGCAGTGAATCTTTTCCCCTCTACTTCAAGTTTCTCCTCTATTGCCCAGCCCATATACAGATTTACAGTCCAATTGAAGAAGAGAAGAAGATATCTTGATTTGAAATAGTTTGGGAAACCTAAATCTCTTCTTTTCCGGTGAGCATCTTCGATCGCCCCCGCCATCGATTTGCCAAGAGATGAGGGAGAGGTGAGGGAGAGCATATATGTGTGACAAATTCATCATCGATCACCCCTATTGTCAATTCATCGATTCACCAATTTACCATTGGTTTAGGTTGATTTGAAGTTGATTCATTGTCGATTCAGCATTGATTTAAAGTTGATTTGTCATCGATTCATCATTGATTTGCCATTTTGCCATTGCTTTGCTATTTCTTTGTTGATTTGGCTTTCTACTATTGTGGTGGAGAATTTGATTTGGATTTTGGTGATTGTGGCATCTAAGAGGCTATAAGGTCAAAATAGAAAATTGAGCATAAAAAGTTACTAAAGAAGGAAGCATTTCATTCTTTTTGAGACAACAAAAAAAAGGTTACATTCTTTTTGGGATGGAGGATGTATTTGATTATATTAACTGTATTCAAAATTGAAGGAATAACTGAAAACAAATATTACATTTGTTGCTAATTAGGATATGACTGGGACACCTAAACCAATAAACACATATGACCCCTGAACAAAAAATTCTCAGATCATATCTAAATAAAGAAAAATAAATTATTTTATTAATTTGTTATTCAAATTCCAGATGATCCTTAAAAAAATATTTTTATGGCAGATGGGGCAATTTTGCCATTAAAGTTTTTTTTTTTGGCAAACTTGCCACTAACATTTTTTGAAATGGGTAAATTTGCCACTGCTATTAATGAAATGTTTAGACTTGCTGATAGAGTAATGATGTGGTAGTAATTAGTTGACGTGGATCTGATGAGGTTGAACAAATGGAAAAAATTGAGTTTGGGCCTTCTCTCTTGTTCTTTCGGTGACCTTCTTGTGCATCCACAACCACATTGAAACGGTTACATCAATTTCTCTGTCACATGGTTGAATTAGTATCGTAGTGATTCAGCACTACATGAGCATTAGTATTATGGGATCTAATCTTCTTGAATTAGGTTTCAAATTCTGCCTCAAAGCCTCCAATTGCTCACTTGCTTCTGTTATCCTTCTCAACGGTGCCGATGAGGAGTTATCCATTTTCACGAGCTTGGTGTTGCTGGTGAACTAGTAATGTCTTATTGTTTTTCCTTCATCATCGAAATTTGTTCATCGATTAGGCTATGGTTAGTTCAGACTATAGAGCAATTCATGCTCAGACACTTGAAATTTTCACATATTCGACGTCGTACATTGTTGTTTTTGTGGTTAATCTGAACCACTATGAATTGCCATTGTCATTTGGTTGGTGGAGGAATGAGAACCATAAAGGGAAGTCAGTGGAGCTAAAGGGTCCTTCAGAAGACAATATCTGTAACAACCCAACCCAATTTAGTCTATTTTATTATTTTGGGTATTTAGGTTAAGGCCCAAGAGAAGAAAAAAATAAATATAATAATAAAAATCAGAAGCAAAACAAAAAAGAGCAAGGGAATTAAAAGAAAATAACAAGGGATACAAAAAAAGAAATAAGGAAAAGAGAAGTCGTGAAACAAGTTATAAAAGGGAGAAAACAAGAAAAAACTAGGGTTGGGTATTTCTCTCACTTTCTTATGTGGCTATTGATTTGTGTTGAATAAGTAGAAGAAGAAATCATCAATTGAGGATCAAGTGGAAGCAACCCATAAATTTCTTGTGTAAGAGGAGAATCATTGGTGAGTGTTTATTAATTATTTTTGGCATACAATTTAGTTAGTTTTAGAGTTTGAAAAAAAGGATTTAGGTTGATGATTTGATTAAGTATAATTTATTCTTGATGATTGAAAGAGATAATCGATAATTAGGATTACTTTAGATGAATTAAAACAAGTTTATGGAGGTTTTGGCTGGGTATGGTGGAAATCGGAGAGTAGTAGAAGGTGTGAAACAGAGAAGACGAGGAATCGTATTTCTGGGTATAAATTAGTATAATTATAGTTTAGGTCCTTGAGGCTTAGAGTGGGTTCATCTACATCCAATAGTCTAAAATGTTACAACTTGGTCATTGGAATAGGATGCTGAAGGATATAATTAGGTTAATCACAGTATCAGTTCCTAAGGCTTCTAACAATGCTTCAGTGAATTCTTAGGTTCCAGAAACATTCATTTAGGTTACTGTTAGCAAGTGATTTTGGGTTATTTCTTGAATTGATTATGTTTTGACATAAACTTTTACATAATTATTTTAGGTGGTTAAAGAATTATTTTAGGAGTTGGAAAATTGCATATTGAGGTAAGTGGCTACTACTATTCTAAAAATTAAATTTTTTTGATATTATGTGTGTGTGTGTGTGTGTATATATATATATATTATTTCTTCAAAGTGCTAAGTTTTCCAATTTAGTAATTTTTCAATATTTTGATTTAAAACTATTTTGCATTAAACAAAATTTTAATCAGAATAAGAGTTTTCAATTACAAGTTTTATTCTGAAATTGTTTTTCGAGTGTTTTATTAATTTATTTGTTTTTCTGCTTATTCAAATTTTATCTTATTTATGCAATGTATTATGTGTGATTAAATAAGCTGGGATCATGTTTGTTTTGATTGTGATGTTTTGTACTGAAATTTTAAAACAATCTTAATGCTCTGAATTTTTGTTTCGACTCCGTTTTAGTGGGTATTAGTTCTGTACCCGTATAACTGGGAAAGTGTAGTTCTTGACCCTCCATTTAGGATATTCTGTTTTGTTTTGTTCCGTAGTGCACTGCTTTTAGGACTAGTCCTTAAGGGCACTCAATCGTTGGCGATCCTTAGATGATTCTGGACACACCATAGCGGTTTAAGTGTAGTCACAATGATCACCCCACCTACTCTACTCTAAATTTCTGTTCTGCTATTCTGCTCTGAATTGCTCTATTTGGTTAATGATTTATTTACAAATATTTTTTTCTCAACTCTCAAAATTGCAATTACATTGATTATATTCTGACTATTCAAATATCTTATGCTAAAGTTTATGTTATTATTTTATAAGAATTATTTCTACTTGATCCCTATATATTTTGTATATTGTATTTCTTTTTTCAAAATCCGTCACTTGCCGGGCATTCGTACTCACCCCGTTTTCATCCCCTCACATAGATCAGGAGTAGTTTGAGTTAACTAGCGGGAATGACTACAAGACCAGTAGTAGTTTAAGACAATTAAAAGTATTTTGTTAGTACTACTATTAGAAATTTATTTATGTTTAGAAAACTCTTTGGATTTTGTTTCATTCCTTAGAGCTTTAATATCTTATGGATTATGTCCCAGTTTCAATAATTGTAGTTACTCTGCCATTTATTTTTAGAAGAGAATTTTATAAGTTTGGAATTATTTGGAATATGTAGCCTTGCATGCTTAGGAAAAATTTATTGTCTTAAGTATGCGGCGTGTCATCATCCTGAGACTCCTAGGGTGGGTTTTGGGGTGTAACAATATCCCAACTAGGATCTGCCTCAAATCCTTTCATCTTTGCCCCATTACAATTCTCACAGCCGCTTGCTCTAGCATCTTCGGCTCAAATTCTTCTTTCTCATCCATGGAAGGATGGTGGATTGCTGACATGGCTGACGTTTTCGTCGAACTAATCTAACTTACCCCCACCCTAACAGAATACTCTTGGCGATAATGAAATATTCCCATTGTTAAGTGCCATGATGGCCAAAATCTAAAATTCCGAAACATTAATAACAAATATGCCCTTTTCAAAAATGTCTATAGCAAATTTGCCCCCATAAAATACTTTAATGACAAAATTACTCTCCGACCTATACTTTAATGGCAAAGTTGTCCATTTTTCCATATTATTGAAGTATTTTTAAGTTTCTTAAATTGCATGTTCGTAATTAATGTATGATTAAGATAAATAATCAGTATATAAAAAATTATAATTTTTTAAAATTTCTGCCGACTACTTGTTTTTTGTTGATTTGGGTTAAAATTAAGTCTTGTTGGCTTTAGTAATTGTGTCATTTAGGATTCAGGTCAGATCAGTCTCGGATTTGGGTTATTTCAGGTTCGCATATTTTTGGTTTGGGTTTGGGTTTTCTTGGGTTTTACTTCAATCAGATTTGGGTTTAGGTCAAGTTGGGTACAGATAAGAGTTGGGGTCATTAACTTTTTTGGTTAAATTGAGTTAGGTCAGGCTTGGATTTAGGTAAATTGAGCCACATTGTCAAGTTGAGTCAGATTTTGTTGTCTCTATAAAAAACCCATGCCTGCAACTTGTAACCAGTTCTTCAAGTCACTGGAGCATTCCCTTCTTCAGTACTCTATACTATTTCAGTGCTTGAGTTCTGAACTGTCACTAATTCAAAAGTTTGAGGAAAAGTGTGAAAAAGGGCTGTATTGGCATTCAAGAAAGCTCCTCGCATCATGGTATCAAATGGTAAACCAAACATTGGCTAGAAACTTGGTTGAATACTATCAAATTTCTAGGTCAATTTATGCTTCACAATATTTGACTTGTGTTGAGATTACTTTTTCTTAGAGACAAGTGGTTTCTTAAAAAAAAAAAAGGGTAATTGGAGCCTACTTTAGGCTATCCAGATTGTTTTCATGTAATTTAATTTAAAAAGAAACAATTTGCTTAAAATATGATAAAATTTGATATGAGAAAAAATTGATAGGTACCTATATCATTTATAAATAAAAATGTAATTTCAATAACTGATGACAGTCTCAACCCAGTACAATAATAGAAAGGAAAAATTGCTTACATAAATATGGTATTAGCATACGTTTTTTGCTCATAAAACTATGATAAATCGTGTAATCTGAAAGATCCAAAAAACGTTTCTCTCTTTTTCAAACCAATTGATGGGCAATATTTAATTACGTGCAACAGAAATTGATGTAAAATGATTGATGACTTTTATATCATTGTTGGATTTTTACATATGTAAATATAGCTGGATATTAGGATGTGCAACCCAATCAGAATAATGGATTAAGGTCAGATTTTATCATAACCCGGTCATACCCACTTCGTTGATACCCCTAGCAGCTGCTTGTTATTTTTTGGAGAAAAATTAATAGCCGTGGTTTTGTCATGGTTGTCTAACCATCGTTGGTCTCCGAACACTAGTCGGGAGTCCCGACCTTCGGAGTTCGGGAGAAGGTGCTCAGCAAGTGAGGGTAATATAGTAATCGCAGAAACAAAAGTGTGACGTGGCAATTTTTTATTCGTCAATGATAGAAAACAGCAAGGGCGATGAAACCGATGAAACCTGTTGGTTTTTTGTACACTTCAAATAAATCGCCCCAACGCCCCCTGGATCAAGAGAGCCAGGTCGAAGAAATAGCTCTCACATCAATTCCTCCGCCCCTTTTCCCTTCTCTTGCTTGTATAAATCCCACCTTCTAACTCTTCGTCATTGCTTGATTTTGTCCTTGAATTTCTTCTCATTTTTGTTCTCTCTGGGATCGTTATGGCCGCAATTCTCCAAGGAGTTGGCGCTGCCACAGCTTTCGATTCCAAGAAGTTCAATCTCCCTCCTCGGCTGTCTCTCTCCGGTTCAGCTCGCTCCCTTCTTTGTTCATTCAGTTTTTTTCCGTTGCCCATTTGTATAGATTGAAGAATGACGCTGATGGTTTTGTTTTTCTTTGATTTTGGTGCAGCTAGGAAGGTTCGGCTGGTTGTGGTTAGATCTGACGGGAGCTTGAATCTGGGTTCCAGCTCAAAAGGTCTCAGGGGTCAGAATTTGATTGCTAATGCAGTTGCTGTAAGCTGCTTCAAGCTTTTTCTGAAGTTTATGTGCTGGGTTTTGTTCCATGGATGTTGTGGTTTGAGTTTGTTTTCTTCGAGACTCTTGTTGATGTCTGGAATTTTGATGGGTTTTATTATGTCTTTTGTTTTCTAGACTAAGGCTGATAGCTTATCAACTTCTACTGGATCGAAATCAGGGTATGGTTCTATTTAATTGTTGCTTCATGAAGTTGTTCTCAATTTGCCAGTTACTATGTTGGACTTGCCGTCTCTGGAAAACAAAAATTCAGAAGAAAATATTTGCTTACGAAATGCTTATTGGTTTTTTGAAGTAGCATCTAGCGTGTTAAATCCTCTGGTTTTGGATCAGAATCCTTGTTGCGGTGCACTGAATTTTAATGAACCGCTAGTGGCCAACCATATATGCTAGTATGTGCTAGTCCTTTGGTACCTCTAGGAATCTTACTCTCTGAGTGCTTGTTCGCTGGCCAAGTTTGCGTTTAGTTCTGTCAAGTAAACATACTTCTAGACTGTAAACCTATGTCGTTTGAAGCTAACTTAGATTGAAGCTAACTTAGGTTCTGTGAATTTGTAGCATTAGTAATCAGGGCACAATACTATTGCTCCTGCGCACCCAATTGAACTTGGAAGGCTTTTGATTTGGTTATACTTGGTGGGTGCTGCTCATAATATGTAAAATTAGGCTTCTAGAACACAGCTCTGTAGTTGTTTTCAACACTTCAAACCTTCCCAGGTGCCTCTGATGGATAAGTGATTCTGTAAAAATGAGAGGGGATTTGTGAATATTTCAGATTGTGAGAGAACCCATGAGAAGTTGTGAAAGCATGAGACCAACAAAAGATGATGCAATTATCTATTGGATTAACTAGAGAATGTCGTGTCCTTTATGTTTTGTTCTGTTTTGTTTTCTTTGATATTACTTTTTTTTTTATGAGAGTAAAAGTAACAAATTTAAAGCTGTTTGTTTTCCTGTTGATTTATTTCCAGTTTGTGATTGTGTATATAGTGTTACATTCCAAATTCATTTTGGTGTTTTGTAGTCTTGCCTGTTGAAATTAACAGAGCAGCTCTCTGTTCCATCTCTAGGCATGAGCTTTTACTTTTCGAAGCTTTGCGAGAGGGATTGGAGGAAGAAATGGAGACGGATCCTAAAGTCTGTGTGATGGGTGAAGATGTGGGGCATTATGGTGGCTCATACAAAGTTACCAAGGGACTGGCTGAAAAGTTCGGTGACCTAAGGGTTCTTGACACTCCCATTGCTGAGAACTCCTTCACTGGCATGGGTATCGGAGCTGCCATGACAGGGCTACGTCCTGTTGTCGAGGGCATGAACATGGGGTTTCTCCTTCTTGCTTTTAACCAGATATCCAACAACTGCGGTATGCTCCACTACACTTCTGGTGGTCAATTTACCATCCCTATTGTCATCCGAGGACCTGGTGGAGTTGGTAGGCAGCTTGGAGCAGAGCATTCACAGCGCCTGGAGTCATATTTTCAGTCAATCCCTGGGATTCAAATGGTTGCTTGCTCTACAGCTTACAATGCTAAGGGCCTGATGAAGGCAGCAATCCGAAGTGAGAATCCTGTTATTCTTTTTGAGCATGTCTTGCTTTACAACCTCAAGGAGAGAATCCCAGATGAAGAGTACATATGCAATCTTGAGGAAGCAGAGATGGTGAGGCCAGGTGAACACGTTACAATATTAACGTACTCAAGAATGAGATATCATGTCATGCAGGCTGCTAAAACATTGGTTAACAAGGGCTATGATCCTGAAGTAATTGACATCAGGTCTCTTAAACCATTCGATCTCCACACTATTGGGAACTCGGTCAAAAAGACGCATCGTGTCCTAATCGTGGAAGAGTGCATGAGAACTGGGGGCATTGGTGCTAGCTTGACAGCAGCCATCACTGAGAATTTCCATGATTACTTGGATGCTCCTATTATGTGCTTATCTTCACAGGACGTGCCTACCCCATATGCTGGGACACTGGAAGAGTGGACTGTTGTTCAACCTGCCCAAATTGTGACGGCAGTTGAGCAGCTGTGCCAATAGTCGTTGTTGCTGAATTCATGTTGTCGCCATAATTGAAACTACATTTGTCATGTGTCGTTTCCTTTTTAAAGCCATTTTCTGCAGCTTATTTTGTGTTTCTTTTTCTCAATTGGTCAAGTAATCTGTTCAGACATGTCAAACTCCGAGTCGAAGCATTCTCTTAACTTCGATATTGTTATTCTTCATGTCGTCGCAATGATTCTGGTCCGTTCTTCTGCGGAATGTTTATGGTGTTCCTAGTAGTATTTTGATGTGTTGTACTTGGACAAGTCCTGCCGTTAGATCAAGGCGAGCACCAGGTAAATCCTACAGTTGTAACACGTCCTCTTTTCAGGAAATGCTAGTTTTGGCCTCTAGTCACAACTTGCGGTTGTCACTTATGCACAGTTTAGGAAAAACTTTTGTATTGGCATAATTTTTGATAATTTATAAATTTTAGGTTTTATTTGAGACTAACTTTTGTATTAGTGCTGGAGTTTTTAGATAATTTATTAACTGTGAAATAAAAAACTTGAAGATATATTTTTTCAAAACTTTAACTTGCCGACTCTAATATCAATCGGGGATCTTAAATATTATATCCCTCAGGGTCTCTCTCTTACATACAAAAAAAAAAAAAACCACCAAGGAAAACAAGAGCTTCTAAGAGCTCCTTTTTTTTAAAAGGATATGAGAATGTTTGATTATAATACTTGGGAAAAAAATGTTCGGAGGAAGTGTTGCAGATGTGCTATAGAGTAAGTACTGATGATGAATATAAAAAGGAAAAAAGGAAAACACAAACAACCAGATTCAAACCAAATATTTCATAAATAAGAGTACACTACTTACAAGACACATTATACTCCAACACCCTCAACAACAAATACTCAACAGCTCGCTGCCAATTTATTACGGTGGTTATTCTACCACACCTCAACAAGCGAATGCCAAAATACAAGAAGCAAAAGTCAACTACAGGAAAATAAACATCAGAGAAAGCTGCACCTGCCTCTGGCTTGCTGGACTAAATCATTGAAAAACAGTCCTGAGATCGACTTCTGAGCCAACGATCGATGTTTTATTACCTGATGCCATAAAGACTATCTGATTGTTCAAATGAACCCAATAAATTAAATATGCAGATACTGAAGAGAGTAATAAAAACCCACAAAAAAAATGAAAGAAAGAAAGAAAGAAAAAACAGCCGTATGGTATAGCATGTATGGCATTCTTGACCTTTGTGAAAATAAGAAAAACGTCTATTCTTTTCTGAGCCAGGAAGTGTTGTGAAATGAAACAAGAAACCATTTTGTTGAATCCGAAGAATTACCTCCAGAAGACTGGCTACACAACATTGAGATGGTCTAGTAAGTCTGGAGGGAACTCAGTCGTGGGGGGAGTTGCTCTAGTTTCCCACATCCTGAAGTACTAAAACGGCTTAGATTAGGCATGGCTTCTTGGGCTACAATGAGCTGTTCTAACTCAGACAATCCATTAAGCACAAGAAATTGGAGCTGAGGAAAGGCTGTAGAGGTGAACTCCATTTTCTTCCCAGCAAAAGCATCCTCTTCTAGAGTCAACATTTTCAACTTGGGCAACTTCCCCAACTTTGGCATTGGATCTTCCTCGAGGCCAATATGAGAACTTCTCAGGCACTGACCACAACCACAGTCACAGTTAAAGAGACGAAGCATGCAACGCATGGGTTGGTCCAAGCCTGTAAAAGTTTCGGCCCCACGCATAGATAGCTCTGTGAGATTAGTCAACTTGGGGAAGTCATCTAGATTGCAGTTCTGGCATGGAAAGTTTACGAGTGTTTGCAAGTCCTTTAGATTGCCCAATCTCAACATGCATTCAGGGCTGCACGCTTCTGGAAGATAGAGATGTCTTAGTTGCTCCATCCTCCAAAAGATGTCCGGTAATTTTACTGGAACAGAAGAATCAAGACCCCTCAAGTCCAAGGTCTGCAAACAAGTCAGTTTTCCCAGGGACGATGGCAACCGGAGCAGTTGGACATCGGATAGACATAAGTACCTCAAATGGATGAGATTCTTAATATTCCTCAGTGATTTGCGTCCTGCAAGAGGCAGCTGCTCAACCTCCAGAACTCTAAGACGCCTCAACCTCCAGAACTCTAAGACGCTTGAAACTCTTGTACACATGCTCCATCCATTGGTCAATTAGGCGCATTACAGCGAACGCAAAAAAGGCCCACACTGCGACCACATTACGTGACTTCATGTCGAAATCATGTTCTGCAAGATATCTATAACTCTTGCAGATGAGAAATTTTTCACCAAATAGATCTTCCGGAAACTTTTCATCAAATAAGTAGAAGAGGGATCTGATTTGGGGATTCTTTATACGTGAAATCTGAATAGGTTTGTGTGTGGCAAGCCTATGGGCACTAGTGACTGCTGGGGTAGATGAGTTGTTGAAATTGTCGAAAATGTGGAGGAAATTCTCTTGCTTTGCTTTGGTTATGCAGAAATCTCTCATAAGATCATGCATCCGGCATGTGTTAATCTGATTAATATTGGCATCTAGTCGTTCCACTTGAATCATGTACCTTTGAACGAGCTCTACTAAGTACTGTTCTGCTACCTCCTCCATGTTTTCGTTTCCCTCTTCCTCTTGTGGAACGAAACCTTCGGCCACCCACATATGGATGAGCTTGCGTGCAGGTATCTCTTGATCTTCACGGAAATGACCCAAATAGAGAAAGCAAAGTTTTTGATGAGGTGATAAATCATTGTAACTTAAGGCCAGTATATCCTGAACATTGTACTCTTTGCTCTTTCTTATGTGTGATTTCACATTGTTATGCACCTCTTGCCACTGCGGGTATGTGTCATACTGAGCCAAAATCCCCCCCAAGACAACAATGGCTAATGGCAATCCGCTACAATGCTTTACCATTTCTTTCCTTAATTCTTCCATTCTTGCACGATCTGTTAGAATTACAATGATGAGGAAAAGGTTAGGAAGGAAACCATATGACGCGGACCACTTCAGCTATACAACTAAATCACATTCTTGCATTAAGTTTAGAAGGCACGTCCTCAAACCTAGCAGAGCAATTAATTCACAATTTTCCACTACTAGAAAAACCGCATTTAACGACGGCCATTAGCGACGGCTAGCCGTCGCTAAACATGATATAGCGACTGCAAACCGTCGCTAAAACGCCCGTCACTAATTCACTCGCTGCTAATCTTTTAGCGACGGTTACCGTCGCTAATTAGCGACAGCTAATTTTCGCAAAATAGGCCGTCACAAATTTTCCGGCTACGATGTCTGCCGGCGCGTTAGCGACGCGTAGCCGTCGCTAGTTAGTGATGCGTAGCCGTCGCTAGTTAGTAGCAGTTAGTGACGAGTAGCCATTGCTAGTTAGTGGCAGTTAGTGACGAGTAGCCGTCGCTAGTTAGTGACGCATAACCGTTTCTAGTTAGTGCCAGTTAGTGACGCGTAGCCGTCGCTAATTAGTGCCAACTAGTGACGCGTAACCGTCGCTAGTTAGTGACGCTTAACCGTCACTAGTTAGTTCTAGTTAGTGACGCGTTGCCTTCGCTAGTTAGTGACGCATGGCCGTTGCTAATAACTAGTAAAAATTTCAAAATTGTATCGACCACTAGTTCCATTATATGCATCCATACGAATTCAGCTATGTCATGGTCAACAATTTCATCAGCAAACCTCCACTATACGTGTCTATTCCATACAACCCAAACACAAAACTAGGTAACATTAATCCAAAGTTATGTTATACACTCCCAATAGTCATAAACATAACAATTGATATTTAGAATACATACAATGTCACAATGTATTTTGGCTAATGTACAACCTTAATAATTATAGTGAAACAAGTTCATGGGATATAATTGTACCCTAATGTAATATCTGCTTATGCCTTCAATTCAGTATGCTTATGCCTTGGCTGCTCTTGTTCTCCTTCCTTCGCCCTTCTTCTGCAGCAGGTACTTCTGTTTCCCTGTCTCTGTCTCGCTCGCTCTCTACCTCAATGTCAAAATCATCGATCAATCTGGTTTTTGGGTGTCTCTGCAGATCAAGAGTGCTTCCTCCGCTCAGTTTCCCTATATTATGGAGGATTGGTCTTGTTCTGTTCGGATTACAACTTACCATACCATATGTCTTGTTCTGTGAAAACTGAAAGTAGCTTATCTCGTCTGTTCTGATTTTTTGTGGACTCGGTTGGAACAGGCAGGTGTTAGTGTAGCTTTCGTCCAAATGATATGTAGGACCTGGACCACCTTGCTCTGTCTCCCACTTTCCTCTCTGACATTTTCGGTTAACTGATCAAAATTGAAGGCAAGTCCCCCGCATACTGAATTACAGAACAATTGCATGCAGACTTTCAGATGTATAGGTAATAATTCTAGACTACATCAAGATAATTGGTTTGCTTTATGAGCATTAATTAACATAAAAGGCCATAATCCTGAGTAAATGCTATTTGCCCAACCCAATATCAATATTTAGTCAAGACTCTAATAAAATGCATAACATAAACAAACATAGCCATCCAGCACTTGAAAATGAAAAAAGTTATCCAGCAAGTAGAGGCAGCCAGGCTGAGCAAAATTAGTTTTCCCTTCTTTTCTTATTAAAGTTCAAAGGTAGAAAACTTCCCTAATGCAGAATGTAAGAGTAAACATATTATAGGCTCCCAATAAACCAAAGTCAAGTCGAGGAAAAAAAAAAGGAACTTAGCTTAAGAAGGAAAAATACCTCATGTCCAGTGTGCCATTATTGTCTGATCCATTACTTGAAGTTGTATCATGCAAAGGTATTGATTCTAGCAAACCAAGGAAATTGAAAAATGGTTCAGGATTTGGACATTGGTGGTTAGATCCATCAATAGTTCTCTGAAAGTGCAAGCATGTATTCTTGTCCTTGTCGATGTACAAATTAACAGATCCTCCTGACAAAAATAAAATAAAATAATATTTAATTATTCCAACTTTCTACTTAGTCCCATTAAGAAAATTTTTTTGAAAATAAAAAATCTTCTGAACTCAGCAATAATCAGGTGACAAACTGACAACTACACAACCAAACGAAATCCCCTGTATGTTATATGAATGGAGTATCAGATTAACTAGGAAAGAAAATAGTGTATACCATAGTGTTGTTCGACAGAGTTGGAGTGTATACCATAGTGTTCTTCAAGGGAGTTAGGTAGTGCCTGTGACTGTTCACATGAATCATCTTGCACATAATTCTTTTGCATTGGCACTGTGTCAACCATATCATCATTAAGCTTCTCATATAGGTAGAAGCAACTATTGCTTCCATGTTTGCGTTCAACCTAGAAAAATGAAATCCATAAGCGTTCACAAAAATTTCACAAATTGGCCAGCATCGCTATACAAAAACTTTATTAGTAAGTCCAGGCACAGCAAGACGAAACCAATTAAAGAAACTACTATTTCTATCATCAAAAGCATGAATTATTAGGCTGCAAAGGAAATCCTGAAAGTGGCAACTTAAGTGAACATGAACAGAGTTTCATATCAGATTATTAAACTGCTATGCAACAACAGAAGAGAGGCCAACCCAGACATGGGGAAAACAAAAAACCCGTCAGAAAGCAATCATGACTGGGCGTGGTAGTTGTCCTTGACTGGATTCAATAATAATCACAGCAGAAGGAAAGCGTGGTAGTTGTCCTTGACTGGGCAAGCAAATTAACAGTGTTCCATAACCTGAATACAAAAAAATATGTTGGACTTCTCAAGAAATCAACTTCAAGGAAGATTAGAATTCACCTTATTGGCATCTCCTAAATCGCAAGAAAAACGTCATCTTTTCTAGTCCTAAAACTTCCCTAGAATCTACAGAACACAAGGATATCGGTGTGCAAAGAATTTTTCCTGGAACTCATCAAATGCAAGCTACTGCATATTGAAACTACTAGCATAGGAGAAAAACAGGCACAGAAACATATACCTTTGTTGGGGTCTCAAGAATCTGGCTGGAGGACTTGGTCAGATAAAAGTTTTCCTTCAGCTCATTCAAGCTACTGTTGGTGACATGTCAACAAGTTTCAAAAAGAGAACAAAAATTTTATGAAAATCCCAATTCTTATGCTAATTAAGATGCTTGAGTAGAGTACCTCCAATCTGCCTCAATTGGCTGATTAGCAGATACAGTAAACATTGCTGTATGATCCCATTTATTGTCTCCCTATAAAATAAACATGTGCAAGCGACATTAATAACAAAACGTGGTTCTCCATGACATGGTGAGGTCTGAGAAGCACTAAAACAGATCATTAAACATACATCACCATCATCTTGTAGCCACCAGGGGATACTTCCTGAAAGAAGTTCAATATACCGCTCCATTGCCGTATCTTGGTTCATATTTCCAAGTCTTCTCCAAGCATTCCTGCAGCATCTCAAAGTTTCTCTCAGTTTCATCAATATTTTCGAAAAGCTCTATAAACTAGGCATCTGTAAGAAAATCACTCTTTCAATTTCACTTCCCATTAGAAAAAGCTCATTTTATCTTTCACAAATCTCTATCTCTTCAAGCAAATCAGCTCGTTTTAGTTGCTATTTCCAGTTAATCAAGTTCTTCTTCTAATCATATGCAGCTCAGCTCACATATTCTTCTCGCAACTTGGATCTGATTCTATTTCCCAGCTGCTTAATCTATCTTCACAGAGGCCAAACGAGCAACAACTTAATTACCTCAAACTTTTAAGGATCAGCTTTAGAGATAACTACTACTAATTGCTTAGTATTTCCAAGTGTTTCAAGCTCAACTTGGATCAACATATCTGCGTTGCTACCAGGCAAAAAGGAACTCATTTATATTCCAGAATCGGGGCAGTTGAAGTTTAAACGCACAAATGCAAATCCGATGCTTTAAGCATAATCAGTATTTACCATTTCGCACGAGCAGAGGCTTTGAAGACCATGGGTTGAGGCTCGCAGCAAGGCCCAACGGTGGTGATTTTGTGGAGCCCGAACATTTCTGCCGCTAAATCCCTTCCGAGCTTCGAGATTCTGTCCGCATTCCTCTTGCTCCCTACAAAACTCACGGCCGCAGCGAAAACCCTCTCCAGTTCTGTTCGTTCGACTCCTTCCCAATCATCATCCGGAACCGAAACCCTCTCAATCAGACCGGTTTCTTCTCTGGCTGAATCCGTCGTGGGTCCAAGAAAACCTCTTCTGAATCCTGATCTTTTCGGCCCTCGTTCCCGTCTGGGCCGCCACCAGCTTCTTCAGGTCACCGATCGTATCATCTTCGTTGCACTTCACCCGAACCTTCTTCCCCAATCGATCGTTCAACACCACCTCGATCATCTTCCTTCAATTCCGTTCTGTTCCTCACCTCGAATCGATTGCAAAGTGAATGGGAAACCCTAGCCCCCAGCGAATTGAAGCCCATCGCCGCTCGACGGAGACTCGGCTGTTCGAAGGAGCCATCGTCGTTGGACAGAGACTCAACTGTTCGAAGGAGATTAGGCTAGAAAAGAAGCAAATCGCGATTTGGTGAGGCATCCCGCAGCACGAGCAGAGCTTGGTGCGAAATGGAGGACAAACAGGAGGCGAGATTGACCGAAAATTAAAGCGCACCTAGCGACAGTAATACGTCACTTAAAACTAGCGACTGACACCCGTCACTACTTCTTAACATATAACTAAATGGTTAAGCATAATGTCATAATAAATTATTGGTCCATGAATTTAATTTTCATTAAATATTTATCTGACTTTAAGGTACACAATAAAACTTCAGTATATATATTCAAAAAAAATTATTTATGTTACAATAAATGATAATTTAGCATAAAAAATAATTATAAAATAGTAATAAATGATTAAGCCTCATGTGACAATAAACTAATGATCCGTTAATGTAATTTTCATTAAATAGATTATTTGTTAATTACTAAAAAAATGTTTAGAGATTTGTATGATGAATTAAAAAAATTACAAATTATAATTATACAATTAAATAAGTGACATATAAAACGATAACTAGTTTTATTGCACTAGATTTAACATAAACGGGTAAAATTCATATTTAGTCCCCTAACTTTAAGGGTTGTCCTAATGTGGTCCCTTATCTCTAAAAGTGGCTATTAAAGTCCCCTAACTCAACTAACGTGTCCTATTTTGGTCCCTACTGTCAGTTCTGCCGTTATGTTGGATGGAAATTGCCTACATGGCACTTACTTTGCCACGTGGCATCCTATGTCATAACAATAAGTGGCTAGAATAAAAGAACAATAAATAATAAACTAAAATTGATGAAACACATAATTTTAAGGACTTTAAGTGACATTAATCCCTAATTTCTATCTTCCCCAAATCCGCGGGTTTCCGGTTGGCAGCGGGTAGGCCGAACGAACACTCATCTTCCGGTGAGGAGGAGGAAGACGACAATGAGTGGTTGTCGGCCGGGGAAGAGGTGGAGGAAGATGATGAACCCCTGCCCGCTCCTACTCAGAAGAAGCCTCCATCGAAGGCCGTTCTTAAAGCCCCAGCCCCAGATTCCGCTCGTTCCGTTCAGGAACAGCCATCCGACGAGGACGAGGACGAGGACGAATCCGACTAGAAACCACTCCAAGTCGATTTCAGGAGGGCTCAGTTGGCTGACAAAATCAAGAGATTGAGAACGAAGTACGCCCAACAACTCGCGTAAGGGCAAGCAAGGTAAAGAACCTCACGACCAGAAACTGTTTGCTATGTCCAAAGAAATCTGGGGCAACGATGGACTGGTTGCCGGGTTAGAATCAGCCGGTAATCAGAAGTCCTCCATATCAGGATTGAACCGAAGTTTCGTTGATGGGATTTCTGGAGTGGGAGCCCTGGAGAAGTCGATCATCCGACGTGCAACAGAAGTTATGGATGAAGCGATGAATGAGGAGTTGGAGAAGAAGTGGAGGGAATTGGAGATTGCTGAACATGAGTTGCTTCTGGCACGTCGAGATTTGATGGGTTAGCATGTTAAACTGTTGTTGGAGCATTACAACTACAAGTCCTCTGATAAGTAGCTACTGCCTGTCGTTTCTAGTGTGATTTGGGGAAGATAGAAATTAGGGATTAATGTCACTTAAAGTCTTTATAATTATGTGTTTCATCGATTTTAACCTATTATTTATTGTTCTTTTATTCTAGTCACTTATTGTTATGACATAGGATGCCACGTGGCAGAGTAAGTGCCATGTAGGCAATTTCCATCCAACATAACGGCAGAACTTACAGTAGGGACCAAAATAGGACACGTTAGTTGAGTTAGGGGACTTTAATAGCCATTTTTAGAGATAAGGGACTACATTAGGACAACCCTTAAAGTTAGGGGACTAAATATGGACTTTACCCTAACATAAACAATAAGTAAAATAAAATGTGTAAAATAGATTATTTGTTAATTACTCAAAAAATATTTAGAGATTTGTATGCTTAATTAATCAAATTAAAAATTATAATTATACAATTATAATGTTAGCGACGCATAACCGTCACTAAATTAGTGACGGTTATGCGTCGCTAAATTTAGTGACGCATAACCGTCACTAATTTAGCGACTAACAGCTGTCGCTACCTGTCTTAAGTTAACCATGCCACAGTAATATTATAAAATAGTAATAAATGATTAAGCCTCATGTGACAATAAACTAATGATCCGTTAATTTAATTTTCATTAAATAGATTATTTGTTAATTACTAAAAAATGTTTAGAGATTTGTATGATGAATTAATCAAATTACAAATTATAATTATACAATTAAATAAGTGACATATAAAAGGATAACTAGTTTTATTGCACTAGATTTAACATAAACAATAAGTAAAATAAAATGTGTAAAATAGATTATTTGTTAATTACTCAAAAAATATTTAGAGATTTGTATGCTTAATTAATCAAATTAAAAATTATAATTATACAATTATAATGTTAGCGACGCATAACCGTCACTAAATTAGCGACCGTCACTAAATTTAGTGACGCATAACCGTCACTAATTTAGCGACGCATAACCGTCACTAAAATTTAGCGACTAACAGCCGTCGCTACTTGTCTTAAGTTAACCATGCCACAGTAATATTATAAAATAGTAATAAATGATTAAGCCTCATGTGACAATAAACTAATGATCCGTTAATTTAATTTTCATTAAATAGATTATTTGTTAATTACTAAAAAAATATTTAGAGATTTGTATGCTGAATTAATCAAATTACAAATTATAATTATACAATTAAATAAGTGACATATAAAACGATAACTAGTTTTATTGCACTAGATTTAACATAAACAATAAGTAAAATAAAATGTGTAAAATAGATTATTTGTTAATTACTCAAAAAATATTTAGAGATTTGTATGCTTAATTAATCAAATTAAAAATTATAATTATACAATTATAATGTTAGCGACGCATAACCGTCACTAAATTAGTGACGGTTAAACGCTAAATTTAGTGACGTATAACCGTCACTAATTTTATTTTAGCGACCGTAATTTGCAGCCGTTGCTACTTGTCTTAAGTTAACCATGTCACAGTAATATTATAAAATAGTAATAAATGATTAAGCCTCATGTGACAATAAAAAATATCCGTTAATTTAATTTTCATTAAATAGATTATTTGTTAATTACTAAAAAAATGTTTAGAGATTTGTATGATGAATTAATCAAATTACAAATTATAATTATACAATTAAATAAGTGACATATAAAACGATAACTAGTTTTATTGCACTAGATTTAACATAAACAATAAGTAAAATAAAATTTGTAAAATAGATTATTTGTTAATTACTCAAAAAATATTTAGAGATTTGTATGCTTAATTAATCAAATTAAAAATTATAATTATACAATTATAATGTTAGCGACGCATAACCGTCACTAAATTAGCGACGGTTATGCGTCGCTAAATTTAGTGACGCATAACCGTCACTAAATTAGCGACGGTTATGCGTCACTAATGTTAGCGATGTATACCCGTCGCTAAATTAGCGACGGTTATACGTCGCTAAATTTAGTGACGTATAACCGTCACTAAATTAGCGACAGTAAGCCGTCACTAATATTAGCGACGCATAACCGTCACTAAATTTTAGCGACTAACAGCCGTCGCTAAAGTCTCACCGGAATATTACCGACTATTAATAGCGACGGTTTTTTGCCGTCGCTAATTAAGCCGTCGCTAAATTCAGTTTTTCTTGTAGTGTTCGACTAAAAGTCATACCCTGCCAAACCTTTTTCGGTGCAACTGATGTATGTACTGCTCATACAGAGGGTTTATTTTTTGCAACAAAATGGCTTGCTTGATTTACTGTCAAAAATTAGTCATCCTCCTGCCCCTACATCTTAAGTTTGTGTTTGTGAGCAGAAATTCATAAATCTGATGCCTAAAGAAATTGCTTCCAATCTTAACTAAGTCGGGATTAATGGAAGCATTGTTGAGGTAAAATATCACCTCCTTAGACATGCACTAAAAACATATTTTAGAAACTAGAGATCAAAAACCTGTAACAGAGCGGTGTTAGAATATTTACCTGGAGAATCTTGTCTTGGGAAAGAAACCCTCGTTAGAAGCTCCCAACTTTTCTGATCATCTAAGCACTCTACTTCATGGAGGTAACCTTCAGTACGCAAAGCTACCCGTTTGTAGCGTGTGGTGAGCAATATTTTGGATTTTGCCTCCTCACTCGGGAATCCGTATTTCAACAGATCCCAAGCTTCTGTGCTCCAGATATCGTCAAGTACCACCAAACATCTATTCTCTTTCAAAAAATTGCATAGTTTTTTCGCTTTCTCTCCTGGGCTTTTTGTTCTAAACGTTATTTCCTTCGCATCAATAAGAATGCCAAGTTGCGACATAATTACTTCCCACACGTCATCTCTGTCGATTTGCTGAGAAATATAGATCCAAGCAAAATGTTCAAAATGACATTTATTGGTTTCGTGGTGATTGAAAACTTTCTTAGCTAGAGTGGTCTTTCCGACACCCCCCATGCCACATATGGAAACCGTTCTGTGGTCTTTCATCAGTACAGAAATCAGCTCTTCGATCTGGCGATCAAAGCCGACAACTTTTTCTTCGGGAATATGAGCATAAGACCGCCTTAGCTCTTGTTGCCTAAGTCGATTTGAAGAGCTCGGGCCTTCTCCATCCTTCAGGGCCTGTAGCCATATGCCTTCAGATGCCCAGTTGCCTTCTTGATTCTGTTAGTTAGTTCATCTATCTGCAACTTGATCTTGTGGAGCGCAAGTCCTTCTCTTAGGAAGCAAGCACATCTTTTTATGCTATTCCAGCAGCCTTCTTTCCTCTTGGAGACGACTTTGAGGTTGAACTTCTCGACCACATCCTCAACATCGTAGGCTATGTTCCTGATTTCAGCGACACATTTTTGCAGTGGATCCGACTCGGCTTGCCTTGAATCGGCATCAGTTAAGAAGGATTGCATCAGGTTGAGCTCCTCTTGCAGCTGCTTGATTTGACCGTCAATGCCTCACAAGAAATTTGCTTCCCACGCAATCAAGTTGACGACCTGTTTTGCCGCTGCAGAAACAATAGCCTCGGCCATTGTTTTGCACCCGAATATAAACCCAGAGATCTCAGGTTCCCTCTGGTTTGTCCACCGAAAGCATTTTGGCTCTATCACGATGCGGAAGGCAATAACTTTAGGGTCGTTCTAAAATACAGGTAGGGCTGATCAATCGGTCGGTTTGGTTAACAACCGACCGAAGTAGCTGAAACCGATTGGTTTTCGGTTATAAAATATATTAACCGAACCAACCGAACACCTCTTTAAAACCGAAACCGAACCAATCGAATAAAAATTCGGTTGGTTTGGTATCCTTATTCGGTTTCCCTTTTAATCAACAGACTAAACATAACACTTTCTCCATGCAGCATATAAAACCAACTCCCAGTTTGCACAGATGGACATGCCACAAAAATAGGATCTGTAAGATGATATTCAGAGGACAAATGTATGACCTTTAATAATATTACATATCATTAACAAGACAAGAGTTTCTAGTTGGCAAAGATTAACTAGCAACAAAAAACAAGTCAACAGCAAGTAAATCAATGCCAACAACCATCCTTCCTGCACTTCAAAAACTAGAATCCCAAAATAGTGGTCTATGGGCCTATCACCTATGGCAAATCCTAAGTGTATGCAAAAAACCTATTGACTGTAACATTCAAAAAACAGCCTCCAGTCAACAGTACTAGTTTCTACAATTATATGCAAAGTAACCAGCAGCAAAATTCTTCCCATAACCAACTCCAAGCAGTATAATCAGCAATCAACTACAGCAGCAAAGTCAGGAATATGACTACAGCAGCAACATCAGCAGCAAAATTCTTCATATAAGTAACTCCAACAGCAAAATCAGCAATAAACTGTAGCAGCAAAATCAGGAAATGCAATCGTACAGCAAAATCAGCAACAATCCATAATTTTCAACATCCTCCCTCATCTCATTTAAAATTTATAAAGCATATTGGTTACCTCATATGTAAAACAGCAGCAAAAGTCTTGACATAAGCAACTCTAGCAACAAAATCAACAGCAATCCATAATTTTCAGCATTTTTTCCTATCTCATTTCAAATTTATAAAACATAATTACAATACTTACCAATAAACAAAAGCAGGTATCTCATTTTAAACAAAAGACATTAAATGGAATTGGCTACCTCATATATCAAGAATGGTTTGATTCAATCCCAACTGTGATAGCTTTGAAAAAACAGAAATCAGTAAAAAAAATTTAGTTCCATAAAAAATATGAAAAATTTAAAAAAGAAACTTGAAATGTAAAAAGATTACCTTCATCAAGTTTTTCAAGCTCTACCAGGTCTTCTTCAATTTTAAGAATATTAAGAGAACTCCTAATCCAATCTTGAGCACATAAAAGTGCTTGGACCATTTTAGGATTCAAAGAGCTCCTGAATATATCAAGAACTCTCCCTCCAGTGCTAAAAGCTAATTCTGAGGCAACAGTTGATATTGGGACAGCCAACACATCTCGTGCCATTTGAGAAAGAATAGGAAAATGGCTGCTATTAAACTTCCACCAAGTCAGAATATCAAAAGAAGCATTATCATCCTCACAATCTTCACCAAGGTACTTCTCTAACTCAGATTTCCCTTCTCCACTTCCACTCAAACTTTTAAATTTCTTATATCTTTCTTTCAAGTGCTTTGGAAGAATTTCTTGTGCACCCTCACTCATTCCTTGAACTGAACCACTAGACTCACCACTTTGAGATTGGTTCATTTTCCGATACTCAGAGAACAACTCAAAAGTGGCATCTCTTACATTCTTTGCCATCCTTTTCTCAATTTCACTATCTTTGCCATGCAATTCAGAGAAAACAAACTGAACATACTCTAGCTTATGACGAGGATCAAGAACAACAACCACATAAATTAGCATATTCATTTTCTCAATGTCACCCCAATACTTGTCATATTTTTCTTTCATCTTTTTTGCCATTAAAGAAAAACTAACATCAGAATCCTTTTCCCACTCCTTCAAAAGGCAATCAACTTCACTAATCTCATGGAAGAAAGTGTTTGATGTTACATAAAGTGAACCAGAAATTATTAATGTCATCTCATAAAAACTCTTAAGAAGAGTCACCAATCTCTTTACAATTTCCCAATCTATATCAGTTGGAACTTCCAGATCAGGTTCTAGCTCCACTAAAAAATTTGGATCATTGAGTTCATATCTAGCAAATGCTCTCACAAAATTTAAAGCAGTGCTTAGCATCAAGTATGTAGAGTTCCATCTAGTGCAAACATCCAAACACAGTAAGCTTTTGCACTCAATTTTTTCAAATTCCACACATGATTTAAACTTTGCTAAACGAGATGGAGAATTTCTCACATATTTCACAGCTGCTCGAACTTTAGCAATTGAATCACTTGCTTCTTTCAAACCATCAGTTACAACTAAATTAATTACATGAGCAATGCACCTCATGTGAAGATACTTGCCTCCTAAGATATCAGTTTTCCAGTTCACTAAAATTTTCTTCACATAAGAAATTGCAGTATCATTTGAACTTGCATTGTCAACAGTAATTATTAACATTTTGTCTATCTTCCAATCAAGCAAGCAATTTTCAATCATTTCACCAATTTTAGACCCTTTGTGGCTGGAAATTGGACAAAAATTAAGGATTTTCTTTTGCAAGTTCCAGTCACTATCAACAAAATGGGCTGTGACACACATATAATTAACCCTCTGTACTGAAGTCCATGTGTCAGTAGTAAGGCAAACACGACTTCCACTAGTTCTTAGCCACTGCTGAAGCTTTTTTCTCTCTTCTAAATAGAGTTGGAAACAATCTCTAGCAATAGTGAAGCGGGAGGGAATTTTAAACTTTGGACATGCAAGTGACATAAAACACTTAAACCCCTCTTTCTCAACAAATTTAAAAGGGAGCTCATCAATAATAACCATCCGTGACAACCCATTCCTAATGACATCTTGGTCAAATTTCCAAACACCAAGTGTTCCCTCCCCCTCCCCATTTCCACCAGCTGCCTTAAATTGAGAAACTAACAAAGCTTGTTTTGCAGTAACACGGGCAGGATGATTTGGACATCTTTCCACATGTCTATTCAAATTAGTTGTGCCATTATCCTTACTATCACAATAGTATTCAACAGGGCAGTAATTACATAGTGCTTTCCTATGACCATCTTTGTCAACATACCTTGTAAAATGATCCCAAGCACTACTTCTCCTTTTAATTTGTTTCCTTTTTCGTTTAGGTGGAGATTTTTTTGCTGCGTTTGTATCTTCAGTTGCTACTGCCACATTTTGTGCTTCAACTGAAGACATCTAAGAATCAAACAAACAAAAAAAATATTTAGTACAAGAAATCCCAAGTCTATAAAAAAATCATCAAATTAAATGGAAATCATCCCAAGAAAAACAAGGTCTAGTAGAGTCCTTTAGAAATAAATTCAATTAACTAATTGATCATGCTCAAAGAAAAAATGGAAATCAAGTTTAGACAAGAAATCTATCCAACTAATATTTTCCTACCAAATTTATTACCAAATAGAGCAAATAACGTATCGAAGATTCGAAGTACAATGAGAGTTGAGGAAAATTGTCTACGAAGCATGAGATTTATTTGTATTAGTAGTTAACCAGAATAATGAGACTTCTTTTTTTATCTTATTTACTAGTACTGCTTACTTGAGTTTTCAATTCTTTTATTTCTTATTAGTTGATTGCTTCTGTACCGTTGCATTCTTTGGTAATGGAAACTGTTGGAAGAAGAAGTTCCCTTTAGTAACTGGGCAACTTAACTCTAGCGTTAATGGAAAGGCAATGATAAAAGTAAGGAGGGAAGGTTCAAAGAGTCCAACAGGAAGTGCGAGTTCAAAGAGGGCTGATGACCACTCAACCCTAATTCTTCTAGGATCTTTACTTGGAAGTTTTGTGTTTCTAAGCCTTTTTCTATTGATTTTGTCTTTTTCACGGTTTAGGAAAGAGAGAAAGCTTCACATAGACCCTAGGACACAAGGCATTAACTTGCGGTGTTTCACTTATCAAGAATTAGAAGAAGCGACAAGAAACTTCCAAGAAGAAATTAGAAGGGGTGCTTTTTCAACGGTTTACAAAGGAGCTCTGGATGAAGCTGGTAACGAGGTTCTAATTGCCGTCAAGAAACTAAACAAGATGGTGACAGAGAATGAGCATGAGTTTTGGCCTAAATGTTGGCAATTGGGAGGACAAACCACAAGGATCTGGTCCAACTTCTAGGCTTCTGCAGTGAAAGAGATCATAGGCTTTTGGTGTATGAGTATATGAGCAATGGATCTTTGGCCAACTATCTGTTTGGGGACACAAGGCCAAACTGGCACGAAAGAGTGCGAATTCCTTTCTCAGTTGCAAGAGGGCTTGCTTATTTGCATGAAGAATGCAGAAACCAGATCATACACTATGACATAAAACCACAAAATGTGCTTCTAGATGACTCTTTCAATGCAAGGATTTCCGATTTTGGATTGGCAAAACTCTTGAAAGCTGATCAGACAAAATTAGAAATTGACAGTCATTCACACATTTCCACAAACACTTTCATCGCACCTTTCAACTAATAGTTATTCACTATCACTGGCTAGTCGAAATGCACAAAGCAAGTAAATCTCACTCACCTGAAGTAAATGGGAGCCGATTAGCCTCATATTGGAAGAGTTACAAGCCAACCCAGTTAGGGTTTCTCACTAAACAACAATGGAAAGGCCATTAATGACCTCAAAAGGGATCCATTAGCTCGGACAGTCAAATATCATGCCAACATCATGCTAAAATTTACCTGCTCAGTTACGGAGAGTTGATCCCAGTGGTCTTCGTCGGCGATGAACACTTAGTCGGACAAATGGAACAATCAGACGAAAAAAAAAAAAGGAGATCAATAGAGTCGAGCATGGTCGGGACGAAAAAAACGGGGAAGAGATCAGTAGAGTCGAGCATCAGAGCATGATCGGCAGACAAGAAATCACGCTCGGAGTCGGGACCTTGAGTCGCAGACTCGCACTCGAGAAGAGAAAAAGACTTGTCTGCGCTAGTGTTGAGAAATTTTGATTTACATACCTAGGGCTAGGGTAAATCCCTAATCAGCACTCATAAAATATTAGTATTTACAATTCGGTTACTTCGGTTTTTTCAGTTTCAATAATAGCACCCGAGACCGAACCATATAGCCGATTATATAATTTGGTTTTTAACCGAACCGACTTGAAAAACCATAAACCCGAATCAAATTGTCCAAAACCAATTGGATTATTCGGTTTTTTCGGTTTTATCCGAATAATGCTCACCCCTAAATATAGGGGTGGTGCC
>SMDT01001902.1:0-65146 GCA_005392925.1 Aquilaria sinensis
ATTTAGAAGCAAGTGAATTGACTAGAAATTACTTTTATTTATGGTTAGTTCATACGGAGAAATAAGACAAGTTAAATTGTTCAAACTTTTGGATTATTGCCTGGAATAAACTTTTGTTCATTGTTCCTAATGCTAGTTTTGGGTTTATTAGAAATTGTTTTTCAATATCTGGTTACTCAAAATTAAGAAATTAATCTGAAGCTTTTTCTGGTTAATTTTACTGTTAAATTCTTTGGGTTTTTTTTTAGCTTTAAAGAAAATCCTATTTATTTGCTTGGATTGAAAAAATATTTTCTTTCAATGATCAACTGTGTGATTGAAATGGATAATCAACCCTGAACTAAACTTTTTTAGTATTGATTAATTTCTTTTTAATTTTACAGTTAATTTTAGCTTTCAATTTAAGAAAACCCTCCAACCTTTTATTTCAGTTTTCTGACAGGAAGCTTTCGGTTAAGAAATTTCTCTTGGGATTCAACTTGGTTTTCACTATTATATTACAAATTTATTTATTCTGAGTTGTTAGGGGTACTAAACTTATTTTTGGCAGTTTCAACGATCGACCAATTAGACACCAGTTGCTCACGTTTCGCTTCCCACCCGACCCCCACCCCCACCATTTTTCTTATTTTTTGGACCGGGTAAGGCTTTGTTAATGGGCCGAACCATTTAGCTACATTTTAGAGACTAGTCCAACTTTGGTGAACTTTTACCTACGTTTTTTAAATTTTGTTGGCCTTGAATAGATATTTTGCTGCAATTTTTTAAACATGTCAAGCATAAGAGGTCATTTTAGTTGCATTTTTTTAGATTTGTCGGGCTTAAATAGTTTTTTACTCACATTTTTTTAAATATGTTAGTAATAATATGTTTTTTCTGACGTTGTTTTGAAGACGTTGGAAAAAGTATGTCACCTACATACCATTTTGTTGTAGTGATACTATGATAAATGAGATTACTAAGAGATTGGTATATTGGTTTTTACCTTGCATTTGATAGGAAATCATTTACTATTTATTGTTTAAAAAACACTCAATCTATCGGAAAAAAAACACTCAACATAAAAAGGATATATAAAAACCAAGAAAAAAAAAAGTGGTCCGACAAATCTGACGTGGGGCTTGTAGGAAGTTCTGCTGCAGTAGCGTTGAGCCATGGTCTGCCTATCGTCATCCTCAAAACAGACGATGTTCTTTTTCCACTGCCAGCTCTGGTCGTAACCCAAAAAAATCCACCCAACTAGAAATTCAAAAGCTTTGAGTCTGTCGATCTTAACGGCTAAATGAACTGCGGTCTCCTTTCGATCAGTCAAATCAATGATGGAGAGTGGACAAGCTACGAGCAGACGAGCAATTTGGTCAGCACTTCCCTTCTCGACGGTGCAGTGGAAAGGAGTCTTCCCATCCTTTCCTTCCACCCGGACATGGTCATTAACCATGTCGACGAGCCAAAGCACCGTGTCGAATTTACTATTCCGGACGGCCAAATGCAAAGGACTATAGCCTTCCGGGTTCATCTTTCGGGCAAATGAGGGCTTAAGCCTCATCATCTCAGGCGCAAAGAGAGTTTTTCCGGTTGATGCAGCAATGTGTAATGGCGTATACACGGAAGGGGCCTTGTCGATCCGGTCCAGAAGATCAGGGTCGTCAGCTAAGGATGAATACAGTACGGGCCATTGATGTCACCCTCATAAGCAGCCAACATCGACTTCTGATCCGGTCTGACTTTGTACGTTCCAGTGGTTAAGACTTTGTTTTGTTGTTATTAATTACAATATATTGATGTGCCTGAATTTGTCATAGTAACGAATATATAGTTGAATCACAGTTACAGTTCGGCAAAGAGACTCACCTGAACTAACGAAGGAAAGGATCAGTGATACCGAACACAACAGAGCTAAATCCAGACCCTTGAACTAAGATCTGTAAATGTCTTCTATTTTCTTCTGCCACATTTGCCAATAATCGAAGAACCTGCTTGATGAACAAGTACACTTCACAGCAGTATAGATATAGGGTCGGTAACCCTTTTCACTTTTTTGTTTGCTTTCTTTATTTATTTTGCTTTAGCTTTAGCTTTTTCTTTTTTTTTCTTTTTTTTTTAAATTTCTTTCTTTTTTTTTAACCTTTAACCTTTGTTTTTTTTTTTGTCTTTGCTCGCTCTGTTGAATTTTCCTTTTTCCTTTCCCCCACCCCCCAACCCAGTGTGGGGTTCTTTTATGTCCTTTTCTCCTTTCTTTTTCTTTCTGTTCTTCTTCTTTTGTCTTCTTTTTCTCTCCGTTTGTGGCTGGATGTACGAAGGTCAAAAATTGTGGGCAATGGCAATGAAGGCTGCAGCAAAGATTGAAAAACAGGTGAAGAAGCAGTTGGAGGTGGTAACAAATCTGTTGAAATTCAGGCAGTGCATCGGCTATAAATAGCCACACTATCTCCTCAACATTGCACTTGTGAAGCTTCCTCATTTCCTTGAACAAAAGAAAAATTATGAGAGATAGAGGAATTTATTTTGAAGAGTGATAAAATAGTAAGATATTTTTTTGGATGTTTGTGAGACACTTAAGTATCACTATTTTGGGTTTATCTCTAGAATTTTTTTGTCTAAAGGAGATTCTATCTTTATAAGCATACTATTTTCATAGTGGAAGAAAATCTCAAAGTTTGTTCTGTGGACGTAGCCCTAAAATTAAAGGTAACCCATGTAAATTTCTGGTGTCATTTAACTAATCATCTTACCCTCGAAGTTATCACCCATTGTGCGATCCCAACAATTGATATCAAAGCAAGGCCTGGTATTTATATCTACTTATCGTATGCTCTATGGTTGTTACTGAAACGTGGATCCTCCACATCAGAAAATAAGTTAGATTATTATTCACTATTTTTGCTTGGTACTGGGTATTTGTTATCATCACAGAGGCCAGGACCAGCAAAATGATTAGTTTGAATGGCTCGAATTACCATATATGGAGAAGCAAGAAGAGGTATCTCTTCTATGTTACGAAGATGTACTTGCCTGTGTTTGGTACAACCAAACTGGAGGACAGATCGGAGGTGGAATGGACATTTGAGCATGAGCAAGTATGTGGTTTTATCCAACAATTTGTCAAAGATGATGTTTACAACCACATGTCTACAAAAACTCATGTGCAGACACTGTAAAACAAGCTTGAAAAGCTGTACGCCTAAAAAACTGGGAACAATAAATTATTTTATCTAACATGATTGTTTCAGATAAAATACCGAGAAGGTTCATCCATGGCAGATCATTTGAATGATTTGTAAGAAATCGTGGAACAGTTTTCCACAATGGGCATAAAGTTTGGTAATGAAGTACTTGCTCTTATAATGCTGGCCCCATTACCAAAGTCTTGGGAGACGTTGAGAATTTCACTTGCAAATTCTATCCCAAATGGTGTAATAAATGTGGAATTTGTCAAAAGTGAAATCTTAAATGAAAAGATGAAATGAAGATCACAAGTATCTTCTTCATCACAATCAAACCTCCTTGTAGCACATTCTAGAAGGAGAAGTGAGACCACGGGGCCAAAGCCAAGAGATAAAAGTAAAGGGAGGTCAAACAAATATGCAAACATTGAATGCCATTACTACAGGAAAAAAAAGAGCATATCAAGAAGTTCTGCCGAAAATTTAGGCTGAACTGTCATCATTCGACTAGTTGCTGAAATTCCTATCCTGACAAAAGTGGGCTACCACATGGTGGGCCGAATTGGATCCATCGTGTGAGGAAACAATGAGTTAGATTAGCATTTTCCAGTGAACAAAAGTAGCTAAGGACAAAAATTTCAAGTTTTTGGTTGAGTTCGGGCTCAAACCCAATTTTTTTAGCTTACTCATAGCTATTATTTCATAGCCTAACTTGAAACGAATTGGGATACAACCCAAATTGACCTTAGCCTAAAAAAATGGATTAGGGTCGAGTTGGATCGGCTGAA
The DNA here is from genome assembly GCA_005392925.1 of Aquilaria sinensis. NCBI lineage: Eukaryota > Viridiplantae > Streptophyta > Magnoliopsida > Malvales > Thymelaeaceae > Aquilaria > Aquilaria sinensis. The sequence goes on from SMDT01001902.1 coordinate 3,953, forward strand.
CACGAATCTCTATTCTCACGTTTATCTTAGTGGTGAGCATGGGGCGACTAAGGGAAATTGACAGCAGGGCGATAAGGTCATTGGTGGTCAAGCAGCATCTCGATAAGGCAGAGCAAGTGACGGCAGTGTGAAAGCGAAACGAAGTGAGGCATAGCAAGGGAGGCAGCACAAAAAAGAGGCAAGTGACAGCGACGTGAAGACAAGGCTAGGTGACGATGGTAAGACGGTGAAGGAGGTAGTGCTAGAGAGTGGCGAGTGGAGGGAGATTCAAATAGGAGGTAAAAGAAGATAGAGAGACTCAGATGAAGCAGAAGAAGGGTAGGTGAAAAGAGAGACTCAAACGGAAAACTGTGAGTTTACTACTTACTAGTTTTAGCCTCTTAGGTTAGTGAATTAAATAGGGTTAGGGAATTGGGTTGGGCTAGGGTTTTTTATAGGTAGGGAGTTAGTTTAACGTTAGGCTAAGATGGGTTGGATTAAGGATTGAAGGAGTTTATGGCTTGGACATGGGCTGGGTTAGGGATTTCGGGTTTAATTCAGGTTGGACCCAAGACAACCTAATTTTTTCTTCTTTATATCGGGTCAAGCTCAGGTTAACCCGAATAGCACATTTCCTTCTTCCTGGCCGACCCTAACCCAATATTTCAAATCAGGTTTTGAGTTAGGGTCATTTGCTTACACCCTTAAAGGTAGTAGTGGAGGAGGAAGAAAAAAGGCGAGACCAGAGATTGCAAAAGGGCTCAATGGTGTGTTGAAGGAAGGAATGTAGTTATGGGGAATGGATTTGGGAAGGACTTTGTAGTCGATGAAGCAGAGGAGGTGGCGGTTGGCGGTGCCGTTAGGGCTGAAGGACGGTGAGGAAATGTCAAGGTGGTAGCAATAGAAGAGCAAAGTTTAGGGTTTCTAGAGAGGGTAGCAAAAAAGATAGGTGCAAAAGTTGTAGTTTCGCCCCTTTCTTGTTTAGCCCCTAATTTTTTTATTTTATTTTGTTCATCTAAGTCACTAATTATTTTCTATTTTGCAAGATATACCCACATCAGCAGCCACACTAGCTTTCAAAGATACATCATCAACTATGTCACTTTTTCATCCATTTTTAACAATTGTAATTGACGGTAGAATGATATAGTAATAATTAAATAATTTGAGGTTGATTGGTGCAACACTTGAGAGTTTAGGGATAATTAAGTAGTATGAGATATGGTTTAGGGACAATAGGTGGTGTTTACCCTAATAAATATATTCGTTGTGCATAATAACTATTTGATCTATATGAGAAAATTAAAAATGTAAAATTTTCTTTAATTGTAATTAAAAAAAATTGTTGTCGAGTTCAAATTTCTTAGAGAAAAATTATCAAATGATGATTTAAAATAATTTCAAAAAATTAATGTTACATAGACAAATTACTCTAAGTTAATAGATTTCATCTAGTCAGGAACTAATATAAAATATTTTAAAAAATTTAAAACCAAAAGAGAATACTTAATAGGTTAAGGACGACATGTAAGTATAAATTAAATGTTATGGACTATCTAAAAAACTTATCATATTTTTTATGTGTCAAATTTATTTATTTTTTTTAAACTTAGATAAAATATAGTACTATATATTATTTCAAATAAAAAAAAAGACACATTTAACATTAAGTTGTGCTTTTATCTATAGACTATGTTGTGCGTTTTCTTTTCTTTCTTTGTTTTTATTTATGCTTATTGTGGATTTTTTTGTAAATTTATTAAAAATTTAATTTTGAAACATATTATTAATATGTATTTTGAATATTTAAAATTTTAAATAATTTTTTACTAATTAATTAATTACACACACTTTATTTACATCTGACGAAGAACGCATCAAAACTTTTATGCTTTACTAATGCTTATGCTATTTTGTTTTTCTAATGAGACCTAAACTTGGTGTTGTATATTATTGGAGGTACAATCAGGATCGGGATACTAAAGGGAAAGAGGAAAAAAAAATACAAGTCATATGGGTGAAAAATATCAAATTTCCCAAATGTTTGGCTCTTGTACTAGATTTCTCATTGAAATTTTTTTTTTTGGTTGCCAACATGCTATAAATGATATAAATTGCGATTATATATGTTATTAATGTTACAATCTGAGACCAAAAACGTCATCGACAGATAAAAAGTTAATGGAAAATTAAAAATAAGAGATTGTATGTTTTGAAATCTTAAAAGAATATATAATAACTCTTAAAAATACTTCAAAAATTCTATGTAGTTTACCATTTCACTTTTTGTGTGCGGATTGAACAAAAATACAAATAAAATGTTTACCTTCATTGAAATAGAATTGCTAACAGTCAAGACCCTAGTTTGTGCATAAATCCCAAATCAAATTAGTTATCAATGACTTTGAAATTTTTCAAAAAAAAATTGATAATTTTTTATGACTTAATTAGTTTTTTTTTATATCATAAATTTTTAACAATCTTTTCAATATAAATGTAATCAATATGAAAAATTTGTATATTCCATAATCGATCCCTAACAAAGTAGGGGCCGATTACACAAGAAATTGAATATAATTGGGCATACACAACACATATATGTCATTCAGCCTATAGCCCGCACGCATCTTGTGCTCTCGCTAACGAGTTGCCAAACCAGAGTTGAGGCAAACTGGGAAGCATCGCCATAGACATTATAGTATATGTCACAATTAGTTTTTTTTTTTATGAAAGTTTTTTTTTCAATTAACTATAGGTTATACGATATCTATCAATAAGATACAAATATTAAATTCCATAAAGATAAAATAATATGCTCAACTCATATTATTTATAGCATCATTACAATACCGTATTATATAAAAAAAATGTATATAATACATGGGGTATACCTTGTATTTGAATTTACAAGCTGGCAGAAAAACCCTAAAAAAAACAGAGAGAGAGACAAACCTAACATAATATATAAACTAACAAATGCTAACTCTTGATCCATTATGATAGAGCAGATTGACCGACCCCATTAAGTGTAACTCTCTTCTACAGTGTTCTTCAATTTACAACTCCTTAGCCTTGTCTGTTAAGAAATTGGATCTGACAAAAGCAAAGAGAAAACATAACTAATGAAATTAATTATTTGAATAAATAACATAAAAATTAAGATGGAATGGTCAAATCCGGCTGAAAAACCAACTGGATTTAACCAATTAGACCAAGATTGGAGGGACTTTTTGAGATAGAGGGAGAAGGGTGGTGGCTAGGGTTGGAGGATAATTTATCAGATTTATGCTAATCACATATATATCACAATTAGTGAAACATTAATGTAAGATAATGAGATGAATTCATTTCACAATTGGACAAATACATAATAAAATTAGTCTACATATTCAACGTTGTCACAGAATCCCTTGAGGATGACTAAGTAACATATATTATCAAGCAAACTATTACTAACAACAATTTAAAAAGTATCAAATTAATCTAAAACACATATTGAATATCATTAACAAACTTCGCCATTAATATCAAGTATTTACCATACAAATTACAAAATTCATATAGACAAATTCAGGAGCACTAAATTGGAGATGAGGTTGCCCAGGTCGGCGATATCAGTATGACTTGTGTCAAAGTCCATTTATTGTCCCTAAGCCTTTTTTGTTCAAAACAACATTGTCATGTATTATGTGTTTATGACTTGTGTCAAAGTTATTTTTCTTTTTAAAGGAGACCCAAGTTTGAATTTTAAATTTAATTAGCTTTATATTATTATGTTTTTCAAAATTAAGAGAGTAAAATTTTGTATTGTCAATTTAATTGGTGTAATATTAGTATTTGGCAAACAATAATAGAAAGGAAAAAAAAAAGCCCACGCATACATATGATTTCAGAACTTAAGTAATTTATTGCAGTAAGTGTCAATGTAAATTTTATATATGGGGTTCCTAACCTTTAATCCTTGAGGATAGGTAATATATTCAAGATAAAATTAAAAAAAAAATAGATGTGGGGTGCACCGATGAAAATTAACCCAAATATAGTCTTCAATTTATTAATTTGTGTACGCACAAATTTCGCGTGTAAAAAATTACACCCTGACATTAATTGTAGCAAAAATTACAATATTAAAATTTAGAACAGAGATTTTGGGGGATCAACTCTCTAGTATGCTTCTCACGTGCACAATCCTCTGATTAACGCTTTGAGCTTTTGGTGGAGACGTGAACGGCTTCTTCACGAACACAGATTCTGGACTTGTCTTGCACGAACACGAACTAAGGTCCTTACCACTTCTTTCAGTGTAAGATTTCTATTGTACTCCTTAGACTTGGGGGGGTTTCGGGCAATGTCCGCCGCTTTCTTGCCTCTTTCCTTGGAGTTTGACTTGTTGCAGCACAGAAACGAATTCTTCACGTTCCTCGCCGCTTCCACCGGATCTGGACTTGAACTTGATGCAGTGCTATCTCACATTCTTCACGTTCCTCACCGCTTCCGCCGGATCTGAACTTGAACTTGATGAAGCACCGTTTCACGTTCTTTGCGTTCCACACCGCGTTCTTCGAATCTGGCCTCGAAAATGGGATTTGATCTTCTTTGGAGTTGATTTCTGCTTTCGTTGGGCATTTATGCTTGATTGGCTTGAAGAACAGGAGAAAACTTCTTTGTAGAGAGATTTTTTTTTTCCTCTCTAAGTTTTTGCCTCTCCAATTTCTCCCCCCCCCCCCCCCTCCTTTCCTTTTAGCCTTGAGGCCTATTTATAGGTGTAGAAATGAGGTGGTTTGGTTCAAGAGAACCACATGTGACAATTATCATGTATTTATCTCTTGCATTTTTTAAGAGAAATTAAACATGATAATTATCTCTTATTAATTATCCAATTTATTTAATTTAAAAGGATAATTAATAGAACATTCTAGAGTATTCTAGAATATTTGAGCTACATAATGGGCTTTAATCATTTTGGATTTTGAGGCCCCATTTACCAAAAATGGACTTTGGCCAAAATGGCATAATGAGTCTTCACTCGGGACCTCCAGTTGTGTGCTTTTAGGCTCCCAAAAATTAGGTTTCTTAAATTTGTGGTTTTCAAAATTGATGGACTTTTGAATTTTGGGCATCAATTTAGAAATGGGCTAGACAGCTTAAATTGGGTTTAATATATTTCAACCCAATTAAATTTTGATGTCTACAAATGCCCCCTCAATATTATTTATTTATACATTTTTTTTTGTGTAATAAATAAAATAATCTTGATTTTTTTTTCTTGATGAGAGAATTTGTTGTGTCCTTCAAGATGTGAGAAGAATTTTGCCATGGAGCATGAGCCTGGTTGCACCAACTTTGGTCTCCTCCATGAAATATATTTCCAATTTAGGTAGGAAATAATATTTGAGTTGAGCCTCAACATCAAATAAACTTGACTTGAAGTAGGATTTGGATTTGCTTTTTATTTTATGACAAATGCATTGATCAGAATAGAGCTTTAATTCCATTAGGATTTAATCTCCCAGTCTAATTGGATTCTATAAACCCAATTGAATCAAACTAGTAACCACTATAAATTTGGCATCAATCTGCTAAACTTCTTCAGCAGAACCAAGGTAGGGTTGTCTTTTTCTTTTGTGTTTTTCGTTCCTCCTGGACCTTTATTCAATGCTCCAATTTTCTGCAAATTTATTTGCATAGTCAAGCTGAGGCCTGCTTTCTTCTCAAGAGTCAAGTGCAGCTTTTTTGTTTAACCAAGGATTTATTTTATCCAAGGTCCGTTCTTTTTTTCTTCTTCTTCTCCTTTTTTTTTTTTCGGCTGGAGACGCCTTATGCAAAACTGAACTGATTTTGTTTCTCGCCTTTTTTTTTTCATATGTAAAGGACTTGGAGATCTCGACCAGCGGCCACAAGTACACACTTTTTCAAGTGTTGCTGACTTTCGCCACCATTGTTCTACTTTTTCTTTTTTCTTCTTTTTTTTTTTTTAGCCTTTGCTGGAGTTTGTCCTACTCTTTTTTTTTTTTTTGCCTTTGGCCCTTTTTTTTCGGCCTTTGTTGGAATTCATCCTTTTTTTTCTTTTGCTGGAGCTGATTTTTTTTTTTTTTTTTGGCAGTTAACCTTGGTTTGTTTGAGTTCATGATTCCCAACTGCCGTGGTGAACTGAGAGTTTAGGTATAGATCGTCTCCAAACTTTGATTTTGGATTTCTCAATCTTTCCGGATCCTGAGAGCGTAGACGAACCTTTTAGGTTTTAAGGCGAACCCTTTCAGCCTTGTCTTTGTGCCTCTTTTTTGGATCACAGACCGCCTAAGTCCCTTTTGCTGTGGAGTGATTGTTGTTGCTATTGCTGCTACGTCAAATTTCTTCTCCAAGTCAGATATTTTGTTGCAAGATGGTTGCCCCGAAGGTGCGTTTAGAAGTTGTACCAGCTTCCAGGCCGGTGAAGATCGATTGGATTGCTGAGTCTAACGATGGCAAGTATTTGATACTTCCAAAGGCCAACGTAAAGCCGTGTTTTGGAGGTGATGTTGGCCCAATTAAACTTTCCATTCACTATCCTTCTGTCGGTTCTTATGTCGTGGAGCACTTACATCGCGTTGAAGAACCGAGCATGTTGAGGCTTAGTGAATATCCCTTGGAGAAGGATATGGTTCCTGGAGATATTGTCTTGCCAGATCGTCGACCATCCTTGTGCTTTCCCCTGTCTCATGTGAATGTTCATGATGTTCCAAGGCCGCATGTAGCTGAGCTCATTTCCTGTCATCAACTGAAGTGGAGCTCTTCTCTTGATTCAAGAGGTGAGATTCAGTATTTGCGTGGTTTCAGGGTGTTGACACCCAATTTTGTCCGGGCATTAACTTTTTTGTTAAGTATTAGATTAGGAAAATTAGTTGAGGGAGAATTTTTATTTTTAGGGACTATTTGGTCATTTGTTAGCAGTTTAGGTCAATTTTATCATTTTAGGGTTTTGCATGGTTAGTTGGTCTAGTCACATTTAGGTTACATTATTATTATTTTTGTTACAGTGGATCATTTAAGGTAGAGATAGGAATTAATTTAGCTAGGCACTAATTTGGAGTCTTAAAAGTCTTGTGGGGTCAATTTGGGCAAAAGGAAAAAGTTTGGGAGAAAACGGGCTATTTTCAAAAACTTTTGAGCAAAATTCAAAGGTTTGGGGTAAATCTGTCAATTTTAGAGAGTTTGAGCCAAATCTGGCAATTTTATGGGATTTCAGAAAAATATGGGACTTTTGCAAAGTTTTGGGCTGATCTGACAATTCCTGAAAGTTTTGGGTCAGAGTGAAATTCGCACAGAATTTAGGACTTGAATCAGAATTTTGACCAAAATCTTAAAAAAAATTGAATTTGGATCAGTTTAAACAAGGAAAACCTAGTTAATCTCACTTAGGACTCTCTAGTATAAATATTGGACACTATTGGCTTGAGAGACGGAGAGAAAAACGAAACCTTAAGCTCCTAACTTGAAAAAGGGAAAACTGCAGCCTTCAATCCCCTGTCTCTCTTCCCTTTGCCCAGAAACCCTAAATCTTCTCCTCGCGCCGCCATCACCATTGCCTTCCCTGGTGACGCCCGACACTCGTCCTCCTCCAGTCTACCCTCGTCGTTGCTCGGTCACGCCGTCACCTTTCTCCCAGCCGGCACGTCGCCTCCCCGTCTCGGCCAGTCCTGTCCGCTTCCATCGCGTCGCCCTCCTCGCCGTCGGCAAGCCGGCAGCTCCGTCCCCTTCGCGTTCTCTCTCCAGTCGCCCTCCACTGCCATCCAGGCGTTCCCCTGCTCCCGCCGCCGCCAGCCACCCAGCTGCTCGAGCGCCCGTCTCCGTTACGCTGCTGAACGAAGAATCGAGAGGATCCTCGATCGCGACGAATTAGACCCGTTTCAGAACCCAGATTCGACCCACCTAGTCAACTTTTGGTATAACTTCGCTTTAGCCCCTGATTTTTTTCTGTTTCACTCATATAAGTCACTAACTTTCTTTTTTTTTCAAATCAGTCACTGACAGCAAGGTTTATTTTTATTTTTGTTCTTCTTTGTTTCTTTTTTTTTTGTTTGTTTGTTTTGGGCACCCATTAAATTTAGTCATTAATTTCACCTAGTATGTTTTTTTTTATTCTATTTTATTTTCTTAAATTACCTCCGTCATCTTTTATTTTTATTAACTAATTTTAGGATTATGTAATTTGGTTTTAGGATCTCATAATGTGTCTTAGAATAAATAATAATTAGTTCTTTAATTGCTTAGATTTTATTTATTTTTTCTTATTATCTAGACATTAGCAAGAAATCAAATGAAGATAACTCTTTTTATATTTTTAGTACTTGACATTTATTTTTCAGGATGTCCGTTCTCGGTGGTTTGATAAAATCCTAAGACGTGTTGTTTATTCCATATTCGGTTGGTCTGATAAGATCCCCGATTTGGAATTAAAAATTAAATAAAATTCATAAAAATCACTTTAAATCAAAGATTAGATCAAGAAATAAATGGTTAGGAAAAGATAAAACTGAACCCCATGGTACCAATTCCCGAGCGCTTTAATAGGGTTATTTTAGCGTAACCTGTCACGGAACGGGGCCCCAGTGCCCCATAATCTTGTAGGCTCTTAGGGACTATGAATCCCACTAAGTTACGATTGGCTAACTATTACTCGTCAATATAAATTAAAACAATTTATATGCAACTAGTTTCTTAGCCTACTCAGTTTAGGATATGCATGCTTCTGTCCTGGCAATGCAAAAGAATAAACAGATTATTGGTTAAAAACGTTGCTCGAGCATTTCAATAAAACATACTTAAAACGTGCCAAGACATTGAAATACTAGTTACTTTGACTACAAGTAATAGTTTGTGCATACAATATACTTCTAGCATGCACCCAAAAGTAACAAGATGGATTTACATCACAATGTATCCTATTAGAGGCAACTTTCTTAGTAAACAAGGTACTATATACAAAAGACAAAAATCTAACTAACTAAGATCTTCTACTTGAGCCCCACCTTGAGCTATGCCAAGCTCCAAGTGTAAGCCCTTCCTTAAATCTTGTTCCTGTGTACTCTTAGCCTCTACACTGTAAAGGCACAACTTGGTTAGCACATAACTTACACCATAAGTAACTTAGAATCGCAAGGATTCTCAAGAAAAGTACCTGCAAAATAGAAAGCTTAGGCCTCAGCTGTCAACTAGTGACTAGGCCTGGAGTTAGAACCTGCACAATAAACTTAAGGGAGTGAGTACTTAAAAGTACTCAGTAAGGGTCCCTTGAATACCTGCAAGAAAATGGCAACATTCCAATATGCAACCATGGCAACCAAGCAACCAATCAAGCAATCAACCAACAAGTAACTCAAACAATGAATAACAATTAAGATATGCAATGCATGAATGTATGATATGAAATGCACATAATGCATGCACTTGGGACTTTCTGCACTCTAGGTGCCATAAAACTTGCCGTGAGCTCAAACGGCGGAGGTACTTGAGATACTGGCCCTTGTATCCCGGGTACTTTACCTCCCTTAAGTCCCACCTATAGGTTCTAGAGTAAGTCGTCACCCCTCTCAAACTTACCCGTCTTTACCCTTAACTTATTGCGCAAGGTAGCCATCTTATGTGGTTTACTAGCCAAACCTTTAAGGTTTAACTTAGAGCATTCGTTGTGGCTTACTTACCAAACCAAATGGTTCGGTCGGGATCGACTTAGGTTTTTCTCCTCATTGACCATAGGTAATTGACGCTCTCCTCGGCCAACAAAGAGTCTAAAAACCCACTTAATCCCCTTAGTGCTCATTTAAAAGCTTAAGCACTATGACTTTCTTAGCCACCAAGTCATACTCTTCCTTAACCACACAACTTAACTACCACTTAAATAATGCATAATTCCCGGCTTAGGAAGGAGTTCTAGACCCAACCGAGGCTATGGAACGTCTTAACTTAGCCTAGGGATGAAAACCGAGAGTTTGAGACACTCTTGGGATGCCCGGAGCTTAGGGGCAAAATGCCTTGGCGGCGCCGTTGGCGACGCGTTGTCACAGGCATCAGTGTTCGGAAAAAAATTTTCGTTTCTCGGCGATGCGTCGCCAATATGGCGTCGACACTGGCGACGCGTCGCCAACGCTTTCCAGCGTTGTGCGACAGCGTGCGACTTTGCACGAAAACTGCTCAAACTTTCTCATCCCAAACTCAAATCACTTGGGTCTTGTTTCTAACTCATTCCCACACACAATACTACCACATTTCTATGCATTATTTGAACTTAATTAACTTGAACCCTTACCTCAATTTAGCTACAAAGCAAGCATTGATACACGAACTTTCTTAGCTCAATTAAGCTCCCTTGAGTTCCACACCTAAAACCAAAGTCATTTGGCACCAAATACTTCAAACCAAGACCATTTCTAGCTATGGGAACAACTTAGAACCAATCCAAATGAACCCAACAAGCTTACCCACGAATTTTGAGTCCAAACTAGCACAAAAAAGCAAATTGGAGCTAGAACACCAATAAATAAGCTTGATGATTCCTACCCACACCTTGGGCTTCCACAAATTGATGAAGAAATGCAAGAAAATGAAAGTTTGGGCTGCGATTTTGGGAGAGGAGATGGAGTAACGGTAATTGAAGTTTGAGGCAAATGGTTAAGGGAGAAGAAGACTTAACATATATATATGTTTAAGTCAACTTTTCCCTCTCTTGCACTTAAATCCACAAGCTCTCAAAAGCTTCAAATAGGTCACCAAACCCTCACTCAAAACCAACATTTCTTTGCTCTAAAGGATGCTAAAAGCTTCTCACACTTGATTTTCTTGGACACTTAAGCCACTTAAAATCTAAATGGCTCAAATGAACACTTAGTGCCACAAATACTCAAAACTTTCAAAGATGGTTCTAATAGCTAGGATAACTAATGGTCTTGATTCAACTATGCCAAATCACACTTAGGAACTCACTTACTTAATTAAGCTTACCTTACTTGCTTAATGAGGTGCTAGCTTGAGGTACTTAATTTAATGAAACACTTAAACAAAGTAAAATAAATGCTTACTTGATTAGTCAACTAGGAGAGCCGTCACATAACCGACTCACGATCTTAGAATCTCTCACATACCATTTTTCAAGTATCCAATCGACCTAGGAAAACTGATTGGTGGCGACTCCTAAAAATCACGTTGCTACAGCTTGGCAACTCCACTGGGGACAAGTCTAGCCATAAGGGTTTAGTTTTGTTTCTTTTTCTTTCTTGTTTATTTCTCGATATACTGATTTGATGTGCTGTTTTTTTTTTTAGGTTGGTGCACGCACACACTTCGGCATGCATAATGAGCTCAATACCCAAGCTCACTCCAACCAAGTTTCACAAAATACCCGGGTTAGGCTAGTCGTATGAGACGATAGTTTCCACGCTTTCCCTAATCTGTAGTAGTCAGTAGTGTTGCCCGAGTGTGACAGTAGTCACCCTAAGGGACCATGAAAACTACGACTCGAATTAATCCTTTCTCACGTAACCTTTGTGGGTAAGGAATTGGGTCTTTTCTAGTCCGATAGGACTTAGCAAAAAGGATTCGAGAACCAACCTCTAACCTTTCTTTCAAAAACTACCCATGCATATAGCGGCCCTATATCTATCCATTAGGACTCCCATAACAAGACACATATCGTTTAGTTGACTCGCTTCATTGCTTTTGTAACTGGCTTGTTTTTTTTACACTAGTGTTGCTAACTCTTTTGTCATTTGACCATTTTTTATTTAATCCCATGTTTTCTCTCTTTATAACTTTGGAGGCTCATATATTATTTCTCCATATCAATTTTATTCTAACTCGTTACTAATCTCACTTTTCTTTTGTTGATTTGATTATTTTTCAAGTTTACTTTTCCCTTCATGCATCAAAATCACACATCAACTATACTAACTATTGTCCTTTTTATGTCAACAAGAAGTCTTGAAGTTCTACGATAGTGGACAATCAAGCTCACTTATTGCATGCATTACATCAATCACATATAAAGTTTGAAAAAAAATCTCATTTTTAAAAAAGGGGTAAAAGATTGGTACTCGACATCCATATTCAACTCGACTGCAAGCAAGACTCATGACGGAACAAACGGAAGGACGTCTCACCGACATAGAGTCAAAGATCGAAAGTATGGCGGAACAGATGAGGCTGTTGATGGAGTTGATCAAAGAAAAAATGATCTAAACCCCTGTCAAAGACCCGCAGGATCCCATTTACCCTCCAGGATTCATCCCGCAACGGCCTCCGATTCAAGAAATGCCTCTTGAAGACTCAGGTCCATCCAATGGTATTCAATTTAGACACAATCCCATTTACGAAGGAAGGAAGACAATAACAAAAGAAGAAGATGATGCTCAAAAGCTTGAAACAATAGAGAAGAGGCTTCGAGCTATTGAAGGGGGCACTATATTTGGATCTCTCTCTGTGGATGACCTTTGCTTGGTGCCTGATGTGATAATTCCGTTAGATTTTAAGGTGCCTGATTTCGTAAAGTATAATGGAACAAGTTGCCCTATCACTCACATCACGTTGTTCTTGAGAAAGATACAACCCCTCACAAAGGATGAAAAGGTATGGGTGGCTCTTTTTCAAGAGAGTTTGACAAAGTCTGCTTCGCAATGGTACCTTAACCAAGGCCGAAGAACATTAAGACATGGAATGATCTTGCTCAAGCTTTCATCAGTAATTATAAGCATGTCATGGATTTAGCCCCTGATCGTCAAACCCTTCAGAATATGGAGAAGAAGAAACAAGAAACCTTTAAGGAGTACACACAAAGGTGGAGAGACTTAGCTGTACAAGTTCAACCACCTATGGTAGAAAGAGAACTGATCACTCTGTTTATCCAAACACAAAATGGACCATTTTATGAAAAACTAGTTGGGAACACTCCGAGTAGCTTTTCAGATATGGTGTTATCTGGAGAAAGGATCGAATTTGGAATCAAGACAGGAAAGCTGGTCAATTCTTCAACTGGGGGATTTCACAAGGAGAGAGGCGGGGCTGTTCAAAATATCATTTCTGGCACTCATGGTCCAACACCGCTTAAGATGTATAGGAAAGGGTACCCTAATGAAGCAATAGTCTCGGGGTCATTTCCTCACTCCACTTCGTCATTAATTCAAGATCACAAGCCACAGGGAGTATCATCGAAGAAGAAAGAGGAATTTGATCCCATCCCCATTTCATACACTGAGTTGTATCCCAAGCTTATTGAAAGTGAACTGATACAGCCTATGCCAACGAAGCAAATTCAACCTCCTTATCCAAGGTGGTATGATGTGAATGCCATTTGTGAATATCATGGCGGAGTAGCCGGTCACTCACTTGAAAATTGTTTTGCTCTCAAGAGGAAGGTGCAACAACTACTTGAGGCAAAGTTGTTGGATTTCACTAATGGACCATGAGAAAGTACATCAACTCAGGAGACTATCTCAAGTTAGGTCAACTTTTAGGTCTAGGCACATTTTTGAATAATTGGAATGCCTCGAAGTGACTTGTATCTTTGAGAGCTTGCCAAAGTAATTTAATAGTAAAAATCTCTTAGATTTAGTCCAGAATCTAGGGTGTAGTCTTTGTTAAATGGAAATCTGTTATTCTTTTCTTTTTCAATAAGGAGATGTTACATGTGCATTACCTTGTAATAAAAAAAACCACATTTTACTTCCCTTTTTACATTTTTTACCATATCACCATCATGCAATCCTGTTTCTCCTACGTAAATAAACACAAATGTGACAATGCTACCCAAGAGTGGAAATGAAAGTCAAGGGAGACTTGATGGTGGCAATCTTGAAAACGTTGCCAAATCTAGGAAGAAGGATCTTAAATGTTGCACCTCAACTTTCAACGGTTATCAACATCATTGTGAGAAGTTCGTGGTTAACTTCTAGAAAAGGTAGCCCTCATATCAAACGACTTTGGTGACATCTCAATTCTCATGAGTGCTCAATGCAAGAAAAGGTTCTCAGTTCTTTACAACACAAATTCCAAAAAGGAAAAAAGTTTATCTCTTCCATCAAAAGACAACAAGGGAAATTCAAAAGAAAGAAAGAACTGAGAGTAAGCACAGGCAACTAATGTCACTTGAGTCGTTTCGCTCAAAAAGGGCTGCCTATCACGACACAACCATAGCTCACAAAAAAAAAAAAAAAAAAAAGAGAAGGGGCTCAAGCTAAAGCAAAAGAAAGAAAAAAAAAAGAAAAAAGAGAAAGAAAAGTGAGCTATGGATTCTAGACTGAAAACCTGCAAAGGCGGTTTAGAAGATGGAAGCAACACTCAAAGCAAGAGTACATACAGATTACAAGAGTTGGGGGCAACAGATGAGGTCTAACTTTCTGGAAGAGGTAGCGAGTTTGAGGTCGTCGCTATTGAGTTTTTTTCAAGGCAATCAGATCTGCTCACGAGTGGCATTAAAAGACCCCTTTTTTTCACACCACTCAAACTCAATTTTCCTCAACCTAGCATTTGTCTCTCGATATCATTCTCATTCATTTAAAAGGCTATCATCGAGAAAGCTATTTCTACCTTTGGCCTGTACATGTTTATGCCTTTGAGTTGAAAAGGGGAAGAATAACAGGACATTTTAATCAAAACAAAGACCGTAAGTTATTTTGTCAAGCTTTGCAAATTGATGAGAGTTTCTCTAGGGAAATACAATTATTTTTCAATGTGTCCAGATTCAAAAAGTGGAAATAGCTTGAGTATCTCTTTGAGGAGATGTAATTTCCTGGGATATAGTTGACCAACTATTACTCATTTAAAGGGGAGGTGGTGTCATAACTAATGAGAGACATCTTTGAACAATCCATTCAAGATGCACTTGGACCTTGGGCAGACAATTTATATGATAGGGATGAGCAAGCGCCAGCAAGGCCACAAGAAAAGGAAAGGAGCAAACGAGACACACATTTCTGAGGGAACAATTCCAAGAAAGTGAATTCACAAGAGTAAAATAAGATGGAAGATACTCCCTTCTCATGCATCATGGATTTTATAAAATCTAGGCATTTCATCTATTAAGGTTCTCAACAGTCATAGATTTCGTAAAATTTGTGCATTTCACTTATTGAGGTTCTCATTTTTGGAGTCATTCATGACCATCAGGCATATTCTTTTCAAAACAATTTTAAAGACAAGTCTCCTGAAGGCAGGTTTGAGAAATGTCCACAAGGATCTCCAAGAAGAAGACTTTTACGAGGCACGGTTTAAAGACCAGAGGATAGAAACATGGACATTCAACAAGGATTTTTCAAAGATCTAGGTCAAGGTAAGTTTTACTCCAAAAAAATTGTGGCTTATTTTCATGCTTGGGGGGCAAGTTTGAGAAGTGGGCATCAGGGTGTTGTCATAAGATTTTTCAAAACAATTTTCATCTTGTTTGGACGGTTGCTCTCGAAGCTCATTTCAAGACGTTTTCAATATATTTTTAAGGTATCTCAAGACACATTCAATCTTTAAGGTTTCACGTTGGACAAGTTCTCATTTTTAAGATTCACTCATTTCGTGGAATCTTTAGCCTTTTGAAATTCACTCATTTTGTGGAATTTCTCATTTTCAAGATTCACTCATTTCGTGGAATCTTCAGTAATTTGAAATTCACTCATTTTGTGGAATTTCTCATTTTCAAGATTCACTCATTTCGTGAAATCTTCATCAATTTGAAATTCACTCATTTTGTGGAATTTCTCACTTTCAAGATTCATTCATTTCGTGGAATCTTCGGCTTTTTGAAATTCACTCATTTTGTGAAATTTCTCACTTTCAAGATTTACTCATTTCGTGGAATCTTCAACCTTTTTGAAATTCACTCATTTTGTGAAATTTCTCACTTGTAAGATTCACTCATTTCGTGGAATCTTCGGCTTTTCGAAATTAACTCATTTTGTGATTCACTCATTTTGTGGAATCTTCATCTTTTTGAAATTCACTCATTTTTGTGGAATTTCTCACTTTCAAGATTCACTCATTTCGTGGAATCTTCGGCTTTTCGAAATTCACTCGTTTTGTGGAATCTTCAGCCTTTTGAAATTCACTCATTTCGTGGAATTTTACACTCACTCATTTCGTGGAATCTTCAGCTTTTTGAAATTCACTCATTTTGTGAAATTTCACACTTTCAAGATTCACTCATTTCGTGGAATCTTTGGCTTTCTCAAAATTCACTCATGTCATAGAATTTCAAATTTTGAACTCACCCATTTGGAAAATTCACACTTTTGAGGGTATTATTCTAAGTTCAGATGATTTCTTGAAAAGTTTTTTTTGAGATAACAATGATGGTTCCTATATCTCAATACCAAAGCTAAACTGAGGCTCCAAAGAGAAAGTAATTCTCTTCCTCGTGATTCAAGTCAAATAGAGATTTTTAAACGAGAAAGGTTTCTCTACCTTATCACATCTAAAACAAGGATAATCCAAGTTTTCAAAAGCAAAGTCATTCTTTTTCTCATAGCATGCGATAAATCAGAGGTGGTAAAGAGTCAGGATACTCTACCTCAAGCATTTCTAGAGGTGGTAAAGAGTTAGGGTGCTTTACCTCAAGCATTTTTAGAGGTGGTAAAGAGTCAGGGTGCTCTACCTCAAGCATTTTCAGGGGAAGTAAAGAGTCAGGGTGCTCTACCTCAAACATTTAGAGGTGGTAAAGAGACAGGGTTCTCTACCTCAAAAGTCATCAGAGGTGGTAAAGAGTCAGGGTGCTCTACCTCAAAGAAATTTGGAGGTGGTAAAGAGTCAGGATGCTCTACCTCAAAGAAATTTAGAGATTGTAAAGAGATAGTGTTCTCTGCCTCTAAGGCGACAAAAGGTAGTAAAGAGAAGGTTCTCTACCTCTTAGATCATGGTGTGAGAGAGTTCTCTACCAAAGTTAAAATTGAGAGAAAAGTTTCTCTCTTTTATAGAAAGGTTTCTATAGAGACAAGGGTGAGGAAGGTTCCTTAACGCATCAAGAAAAGAGGAAAGAGTTTTCCTCTTAGGTTTGGAAGCAATAGGAAGGTTCTTATTGCGAAAAGCCTAGGAAAGTTCCTAGACTTGGTAAACGGGGAGCAAAGAGTTTTTCTCCTTAAATTCTTAGACGATAGGAAGGTTCTTATCGTAGAGGTACTAAGGAAGGTTCCTTAACCTCACAAAGAAGAAAAAGGTTTTTCTTTGGTTTGAAAGCAGTATGAAGGTTCTTATTGCAAAAGGCTAGGTGATAACCGAAGGGCTATCATCCCTCTCAGTACACACCTCCTGCCAAAAATAGCCGGAGAGCTTGATGTCACCCGAAAGAGGCACTGTCACTGACCTCGGAAGGAGCGAAGTCAAAGCGCCTCAAACTCGTGACTTCGGCTAATACATCAAGGACTTCAAGGACGTTACCGGCTCCCTCGGGGGACCAAATGGACCGCTTTCGAAGGTGAAGGTCCAGCTATCCCAAGCAGGAGAAGAATCTTTCCGAAGGCGGAATCCCCGGATCAGGGAACTCCCCGAACTACGGGTACATCTCCCGAAGAAGGACGTCCGTACCAAAGGACGACCTCGCCAAGAGGACCTTGGGTGTACGGCAGGAGCATTTAAGGAGCCTCTGACATGTCGCCCAAAGACGCTACATGCTGCCTAGAACGGCGATCTGATGCGCCGACATCGTCCAAGTCCTGTCACAACCTGTCTCGGTCTCAGACCCGAGGGGCCTACAAAACGGCTACCTGTCCCTTACGCCCGGAAATATGGATCGCATCCAACCGAACGCGTGTCACGATCTAAACGGGCTGGGCACCTCTATAAATACCAGGAAACAGGACTTGGCAAAGGATCGGACCCTCTCTCCCTGAAAAAGCACACAGAGGCAAGGCCATCTAACCTCCTAGTGTTCCTCCTCTATCTCCTCTCAAGACACTGACTTGGGCGTCGGAGGCTCCTCCCCGGAGAAACGCTTCGGGGACCTCCTAACCCTCTTTTCTGACCATTTCAAGCACGCTCCTCTGGGCAACCTTTGCACCAAACGTTCTCCCCCTCAGGAAGTCCCTCCCGAAGTCACAATGTCATATGACGAAGATGCTGCTGGGCATCATTTGGCGTCGTCTGTGGGAACTTTCCCTCAAGTCGCCGTTGTGGAGACTCGGCATTCTAAGGACAAGGGACTTCCGAAGTCCCCGTCCACTCCTGAAGTCCAAACGGCCACCGAGCAAACCCTACCAGGGACTTCCTCACCCGAGGAAGAGCGTCCTCTAATCATAACTATGAGCTTTCTACGCGACTTCCAGCGTTCTATTGTAGCTGAGGTGACATAGCAAATAGACCGAAGATGGCCACAACCAACTCAGGCCCAAAGGCCCCCCTCGCTAGTACGCCATCGGGAGGAAAGCCCGAAGTCAATCTATTGCAATTCAGGGAGTGGGGACCAGCGCGATGAATCCTCGACAAAAAATATGCCCTTCGGGGCACGACCTGCGAGGTAAAGGGGGTACGAGCGGCCAAAGACTCCACGCTAAAGGAGCTCGTCACCCGAGGCAAGGTCGCCATCCCCTCGGGTCCGAAGTCAATCGACAAAGAGGCACCGACAGTCACCCTTCCTAGAGCACCAGGACAAAAGGCCCAGTGCCACGCTCCTCATGGAAAAATTGTTGACAAGGTTGGAGAGAGTGGAGAAACAGGTAGCTCGGAAGCCAGTTTGGGCTAGGCTATCTGACACTTTTGCTGGGGATGAATCACCGTTCACCCAAACGGTGGTCGAAGCGGCCATGCCGAGTGATTTCCGAGTACCTCGGCTGGAAACTTATGATGGCCGAACTGATCCACGGGCCTATCTGACGAAGTACAAACGCAGCATGGTGTTTCATGGTGCTGACGATGCCACCCTATGCAAGTGCTTTGAGGTTACCCTCACAGGGCCAGCAACAGCGTGGTACAACTCATTGGCTCCCAGAACCATCAGGGAATTTCAGGAACTATCCACCGCCTTCACTCAACAATTCATTGGAAGCAGGCCGACGGCAAAGATGCCCGTCCAGATGTTCGACATAGCACAGAGGAATGAAGAAACCATTCACGATTATGTCGAAAGGTTCAATAGAGAGGCCTTGAGTGTCCCAGGCTTTCGGCCTGAAATACGCATCCTCCCCATGACGCGGGGCCTTCGGCGGGACTTACAGCTCTTCTACGAGTTCTCCAAGGATCCCCCAGACACGCTAGGAGAATTCTACCGAAGGGCTGAACAGCATATGACAGCCGATGAGCTAAGAATGGGCGGACCGAAGTCTGAGCACATCCGTGCTTGAGGGTCTGGCCAACAAACGAGGTATCCGGCCGAACAGGCAGGACAACCTCGAAGGTTTAAAGGAAGGAAATCCTCAGCCTTCACACCCCTGAATACCACGATGACCAACATCCTCATGACAATGGAAAGACAGGGGACCCAGATTCAGCGGCCGAGGGCCATGACCGCAGAAAATAAAAAAAACATGAAAAAGTTCTGCCAGTTCCACCGCGACCATGGCCATGACACAGAAGACTGTTTCCAATTGAAAAAATATATAGAGTCGCTGATAAAGCAAGGCGAACTTCGGCGGTATCTGCGAATGCCTTCTCCGAAAGGAATGAGGGAGGAAGAAGGAAAGGCCGAAGACGAGGACTATGACTCCAACAGACGGAGGAACCGAAGTCCAAAAAGGCGTCCTCCACCTCCGACGAGAATAATACAAACAATCACGACAGGACTCCCTTCCTCAGAAAGAAAGATGAAGGCCAAAGAAATAGCAGTGATGGAATATCAAAGTTCGTCGAAGAGGCTGACCCGCAAAGATAGTTCCACCATCATTTTTCCTCATGATGATCCACTGTTGTTCATGGCGAGGATAGGAAACTGGGACGTCAAGAGAGTATTGCTTGACGATGGATCAAACACCGACGTCCTATTCTCGTATCTGCTGCCAAGCTTGGGCATATCCAGCACAGATCTCAAGCCTGTCACTTCGCCCATTTTCGGGGTAAGACCATCCGAACTGCCGGTCCTCCGATGGATTGACCTTCCCCTGATGATGAAAAGGACCTCGGTTGATGGGGCAGATGAACTGTTTGCCTCCACAATGGCAAGGTTCATCGTCATGGATGTTCCTTCGTCATATAACACCATCATTGGAAGGCAAACACAAGGAAATCTACACATTCGCTCGGATGTAAAGTACTTAACTGCCACATTTGCCACCAAGGATGGAGACGCGAAAATTTTCATCGATCAAAGTGAAGTAAGGAAAGTGTTCGTCAAAGCACGAAAGGCCCCAGTAACCAACTTCACGCAAACCGTGGAGACAGAGGCTTTGCCAGATGGAAAACCAAAAAAGGGCGAGGCAGAAGAGACCACGAAGGTAGAAATGGAAGAAGTGGAACTTGTCCCAGGCCGAAATACCCGAATAGGGAAAAACTTGGCCGAAGGTGACAAGAAAATACTTGTATCCTTTCTACTGATGAATAAAAACTTATTTACCTACTCGCCGAATGATATGCCAGGAGTAGACCCTCGCATAATACAACATAGCCTTAAAGTAAGTTCGGAAGCAAAACCTGTTCGGAAAAAGAAATGGGGCATCTCGGTCCATAAAAGTAGCTTTGTCAAAACCGAAGTACAGCGCTTATTGGACACAGACATAATCAGGGAGGTCAAGTATCCCGAATGGTTAAGCAATGTGGTTATTGCCATAAAAGAAGAGAGCAATAAGCTCCGAATGTGCATCGACTTCAGAAACTTGAACGATGCTTGCCCAAAAGATTCATATCCTCTTCCACCAATAGACCAGTTGGTGGATTCAACTGCCGAATACAAGCTCCTGAGTTTCCTAGACGCCTTCAGTGGGTATCATCAAATAAGGATGGATCCCGAAGACGAGGAAAAGACAGCTTTCATGACCGAGGGCGGGATATATTGTTACATCAGAATGCCCTTCGGACTAAAAAATGCAAGAGCTACCTATTAGAGGTTGATGAACAAGGTCTTCAATGACCAAATAGGGAGGAACATGGAAGTTTATGTCGATGCCATGATAGTCAAAAGCAAGATGCCGAAAGACCACGTCGCAGATCTGAGGGAAACTTTTCACTAGCTAAGAATCTTCGGGATTCGCCTTAATCCCGAGAAATGCATCTTCGGCGTAACTTCGGGAAAGTTTCTTGGGTACATGGTATCAGAAAGAGGCATTGATGCCAACCCAGAAAAAATTAAGGCCTTGCTTGAATTCTGAACTCCCTTCACAGTAAAAGATGTGCAAAGACTCACCGGAAAGATAACCTCTCTTAGCAGGTTTATTTCCAGGTATGAAGACCAGTGTCGAGTATTCTTCAAAGTACTCACCAAGGCGGCAAAAAGGGAGGGCAACCTCGGATGTGATGACCGTCCTTGGAATGAGGACTGCCAAAGGGCTTGGGAAGAACTCAAAACCTACCTAGCCCGTTTCCCCACTCTTCGGCAACCTCGCGAGGGAGAGTCCCTCGTGCTGTACTTCACCGTTATAGAAAAAGCAGTGAGCTTAGTCCTTGTGAAAGAAGAAGGGCCGAAACAATGGCCGATTTATTATGTAAGCAAGTCCCTGCACGGCGCCGAAGTCAGGTATCCCTTGCTACAAAAAGCTATATATGCCTTGGTGTTGACAGGAAGAAGACTACGGCCATATTTTCAAGCTCACCCGATCATCGTCCGAAGTAGTCTACCTCTACAGGACGTCATGAGGAAAGTTGATCATTCGGGAAGACTTTCCAAATGGTGCATAGAGCTTGGGGAGCATGACATTACTTATGAACCTCGGAAAGCCATCAAAGCTCAAGCTCTGGCAGACTTTATTGCCGAAGTACCCATTACCGAGGACAGCCATTCTGATTTTGGCGAAAGTGAGCCAGAATGGACTTTGCATGTAGACGGAGCCTCAGGGTCCGAACACCAGGGAGCTGGGGTAATTATCAGAGACCCCGAAGGCCTACAGGTGATGAAGTCCATTAAATTCAGCTTCAACGTCACCAACAATATGGCCAAGTACGAAGCCCTCATAGCAGGGCTACGCCTAGCTAGAAAAATCGGTGTAAGAAACTTGAAAGCCCACAGCGACTCCCAGCTGGTAGTTCAACAAACGGCAAGGGACTACGGGGCGAAGGACTCGACCTTGGCAAAATATCATGAGCTAGTAACGAAACTTATTCAAGAGTTCGATACCGTGCGAATTGAAAATGTGCCTCACCGGGACAATGCCGAGGCAGATGGCCTAGTAAAGTCGAAAACATGCACTGAAGTGCGGGATCACCCGAGCATAAAGGTACTAAGCACATTGACCTCGGGAGAAGGCTGGAAAGATCCTATCAAAAGATATCTTGCAAATGGCGAGCTCTCCGAAGACCCTAACCAAGCGGCAAAAGTGCGAAGGCGTGCAGGCCGATTCTTCTTAATCGGGGAAGAACTGTATAGGCAGGGATATGCAAATCCATTGTAGAGGTGTGTTGGCGACGAGGATACTGAAATGATCCTCGAAGAAGTTCACAAAGGCGCTTGTGGTACACACATTGGAACTGACGCCCTAGCCGCAGTGATACTTCGCTAAGGATATTTTTGGCCTACCCTAAGAAAGGACGCTAGGAAGTTCATCCAGAAATGTGGTAATTGCCAAAGGCACGCGAATATCCAAAGGACACCTTCAGAATTGGTGACTTCGGCTGACTATCCCTAGCCCTTCGCAGTTTGAGGCGTAGACCTCATTGGGCCACTCCCGACAGCGCCAGGAGACATGAAGTTCTGCGTAGTCACAGTAAACTATTTCTCTAAATGGGTTGAGGCAGAACCTTTGGCGACGATCTCGGCAAAAGATGTGCAGAAGTTCGTATGGAAGAACATCGTGTGCAGATTTGGTATACCAAGGGTACTAGTAGCCGACAACGGGTCCCAATTTATAGACAAGGGGTTCCAAGAATTTGTCAAAGACCTCGAAATACGAATGCACTTTGCTCTAGTAGCTCACCCCCAAAGCAATGGGCAATTAGAAGTATCCAACAGGACCATAAAAGATGGTCTGAAAAAGAGGTTAGGGGAAGCGAAAGGGAAATGGCCAGGAGAGCTCCCAAGCGTGTTATGGAGCTACCGAACAACACCCCGAAGAGCCACAGGGGAAATGCCTTTTTCACTTGTCTTCGGTGCAGAGGCCATCATCCCAATTGAGATAGTGCAACCATCGGTGCGGGTGCAAGTCTTTGACGAAAGGGGCAATGACCTCGGCCTGAGAACCAAGCTCGACCTCATTGGCGAACACAGAGAAATAGCTGAGCTGAGAAGAAAAGCTTTTCAGCAAAGAGTGGCCACCGCTATAAACTTACGCGCCAGGCCAAAGGGAATAAAGAAAGGAGACCTCGTTCTCCGAAAGGCTGAATTTGGACCTCGACTACTATCCCATGGGGTACTTCACGCAAATTGGGAAGGACCTTATCTGGTGCTTGCCGAAGTGCGAAAAGGAGTTTACAAGCTCGGCGATACCGAATGCATAGAATTAAAGAATACATGGCACTCGGATACCTTGAAAAAATTCTATGCTTAGGATTTTGGTGAGAAAATTGTACAAGTTAGAAAATTTTTCAAAGTACAAAAGAATTCTTTTCACCAGAATAGTTGTCACCGAGCACGGCTTAGGAGAATTCATTCACAGAAGCTATCAACCTTCTCTGGAGTTAGAAATTTACTCAGAAGGAATTTTGTGAGGGTTAAGTACAATTTTCCGAAATCCCTTGAGCGAACGTGTTCAGGACAATGGGAAATAAAAACTCTTGCAAAAGACTTAGCCGAAAATTTCTCAAAAGAAGGAATTAGTCTTCATTAGCAAAGATGGAATCCGATTACAAATGAGGAAGTTCGCCAAAAGAAGAAGTACAAAAAAGGAGAAAAAGAAGGCAAAGGGCCCTAAAACTAGCGAGTCTTGGCATCTTGAGAGCCACTAACTCCTGCGTCCTTGTCAACCACCTGCGGTGCCGAAGGAGGGAAGGGCAAGTTGAGGTGCTCAATTTTGGACCAAGTCCACCGAGGCCCCTCGGGAATGTTCAGGGCCGCCATGAAGGAGAGGTCTAAATCTGGGAACCTGTGCAGAATTTGATGCCGAGCAAGGCAAAAGCCGTCTTCGAAACTGACCTTAGTCGCTTGCTCGGCCTTCTCCTTAGCAACCGCTAGGTCGTCAAGCTCCCTCTCCAGATTGGCAATCTCCTTCTTCAACGTCTTCATCTTCTTCTTCTTTGGCTCCCTCTTTAAAGACTCGACCTCGGCCTAGAGTGCGGCCTTCTCAGCAAGCACCTTCGCCAGGAGAGCCTCGGATTCTGACTTCTCCCTTTGGTATGCTTCGTTTGCCGAAGTCAGCTCCGCCACTTTGGAACCAAGGTCGGAAATCTTCTGGGAGAAGTCCTTCAAGATCTCCTCTTTTTCCTTCGTTAGCTCCTCCCGAATGGTAGCAACCTCCTTCTCTGCAGCTCGGGTCAACTCCGCGTTCTTGGCAACCAGGTCAGTGCACATGACCTGGGTTTTCTCTATGCAGTCCATAGCCTAGGCTCGGAAAACTACTTGCTTCACTACCCAAACCCTCAGGAAACCAGTATACCCCAGCAGCTGCAAAGGGGTAAAAACAAAGTCAGAAAGGAAAAACAAAAACGGGCCAAATACTTAGAAAAAATTAGAACGAAAAGGCAAAGGCGTGAGACATACCTGGGCAGCGTGCTCGGAAACTTTAGCAGCAAGGGACTCATCGTCCGGGCACGCCTCAGAAATGGACTTGAAGGAGGCCTTGGTAAGGATACCCCTCGAAATCTGGTTGGCCATTCGAGGGCAGTCACCGGAGTACATGTCCATGTCCTCCGTAAGGGACCAGAAAGGCTCCCTTGGGATTTTCCATTTCGAAATATGGGAATCCCGAAGGGCCCGTTTTCGGGCGTGCTTGGCTACCCATGTCGAAGACGGTATCTCCTCTGCACGGCAAAAACAAGAAAACTGATCAGCACAAGTAATCCTCAAAAAGTTCAAAAAAGGGCACCTGAAAAAACCAACCTGGAGGTACCTCGGCAACATCGTCGTCGGAGTCCTGAGCCCCCTCAGCGGAAATCTCTTTGCCTTTGCCCTTATGGCGCTCCTCGAGCTCCGCAGCAAAAGGGACTGCCGCCGAGGCATCCAGGAGGCGCCGAGGAAGTAGGACTCCGGGAAGGGACCTCGGTTTGCTGGGCAGTGTGAACTTCAGGCTCCTCGAGCACCTCCTCGGGAATTTTCGGAAGAGGAGGAGGCGCGTCCTTCTTCGCCCGTTTGACCGAGGATAGCCCGCTAGCAGTCATTTTGCGCCTTCGGGAGGCGGCCTTCTTTGTCTGCTCCCCCTTCTCGACTTGACCAAGAAAGAGGGACTTGTAATAAGCAGCGGAATCCTCGGCCATCTCTGAAACAAAAAGAAAACATCAGTGTGAGTCTAAGGCGTGCCTTTAACAAAAAGAAATTTGGAGAAACTTACGCTCAGAAAAGGTCTCGTAAGTGACCTCCTCCTGAAGGAGTTTTACGAGCCAGGAATCCTTCCCTTTGATAGTAGGAGCTGGCATATCGAGGTCTGTCTCGTGCTCCTTCACCACCCCTAGCTCCCGAAGGACCTTTTCGGTCATTAGCCTCCACATGATGGGGAAGGGGTAGAGGGAACGCGAAGGGACCTTGGAATCCCAGTCAAAAACAGCCCGGATCCGTCTGTCAAAGTCCATGAATCTGGCCGCCAACTCAGGAGTCAGCAGCTTCTTCGGGTCTACGACATTAGTCTCCAGCTTTCCCTGCGCCCACTTGGTCAAAACGTATGACCAGGCCTCCTCCATCTTCAGAAAGAAAAATTTTCTTTGCCACCCTCGCCAGCTGTCCTTGGTATCGAAGGTGAACATGAACTTTTTGCTCCCTAATCCCCGAGGTAGGAAAAAGTAAAAGCCACCCTTCGGGACCGAATAGAGCTTGTAGTACTGCATAAAAAGGAAGAAGTGGGGTTCTATTTTGAAAACGCCACACATACAAAGGAAGGCGTTGAAGTAGCAGTACGAGTTCGGGGGAAGTTGATTTACGGCAATGCCAAGAAATTGGCAGAAGTCGCAAATCACCTTCGAAGGAGGATATCGAAGTCCGGCCTTCAGTTGGGCACAAAAAATGGTAACCTCGTCCTCGGCGTTCATAAAGCAAAGTGTTTAGGGGCCAGGAAGTCTGGTGGTGGCATAAGAAGGAAGAAAAAAAATTTTGGTCCATTTCTCCAATTTTTCTGAAGTAGAACAGCAAGGGTGCCGAATAAGGGGTTGCCAGTTCTCAGGCACGAGAGAAGGAGGTGAAAGAAGAGTTGGGGAAGAAATTTTTGAAGAAAAAACAGGGGGAGGGGGGACTTCGGGAAAGAAAAAATGAGTTCGGAAAAGCTTTAAAAAAGAAAGCACAGAAAGGGAATCAAAACCCACCAAACATTTTGCCGAAATCTGGGTTTGAAGCTGCCGTCGTGAAAAAGTTGCCGGAAAAACACTCCGTCGAAAGCACCGCCACAACAAACAAGGGAAAACACAAAAGCAGCTAAGAGCAGAAGGAAAGCAAAAGCAGAAGCAAAATGAGACTATGATGGAGTAGGGTATATATAGGCCGAGGGGGGTTAGGCGAACCGACGCCATAAGTGCTCCGCGAAGGCGAACAGTCGCCATAATTGCCCCCTATACCTCAAAAGGCGTGCCTGCCATAACCGACGCGGCTCTCGTCAATGACAGCGTGCCATGTGTTAGCCAGTGCGCCAAACGAGGAGCACGCCTTCTGACACCCTTAAATCTCGAGCTCTAGATTGACGTGACCAGTCACGGGACGTGACGTGTCACAGACCTGCAAAAAAGAAAGAAAGAAGTGGATTACCTCGAAGATGCCAAAAGGCAAGCTATGGTCAAACTGCCTATGTCTTCGAACAAAAAGCGCATCTTCAGCACAGGTATTACACCCGAAGGCCCGGAGGCCGCCCTCCGAAAGGCGACAAGCCGAAGTTTCCACTTCGGCTTTCCGAGGAGGGGCTTGTGATAGCCGAAGGGCTATCATCCCTCTCAGTACACACCTCCTACCAAAAATAGCCGGAGAGCCTGATGTCACCCGAAAGAGGCACTGTCACTGACCTCGGAAGGAGCGAAGTCAAAGCGCCTCGAACTTGTGACTTCGGCTAATACGTCAGGGACTTCAAGGACATTACCGGCTCCCTCGAGGGACCAAACGGACCGCCTTCGGAGGCAAAGGTCCAGCTATCCCAAGCAGGAGAAGAATCCTCCCGAAGGTGGAACCCCCAGATCAGGGAACTCCCCGAACTACGAGTACATTTCCCGAAGAAGGACGTCCGTACCAAAGGACGACCTCGCCAAGAGGACCTCGGGTGTACGGTAGGAACATTTAAGGAGCCTCTGACATGTCGCCCAAAAACGCTACACGCTGCCTAGAACGGCGGTCTGATGCACCGACGTCGTCCAAGTCCTGTCATGACCTGTCTCGGTCTCAGACCCGAGGGGCCTACAAAACAGCTACCTGTCCCCTACGCCCGGAAATACGGATCGCATCCAACTGAACACGTGTCACGATCTGAACGGGCTGGTTACCTCTATAAATACCAGGAAACAGGACTTGGCAAAGGATCGGACCCTCTCTCCCTGAAAAAGTGCATAGAGGCAAGGCCATCTAACCTCCTAGTGTTCCTCCTCTATCTCCTCTCAAGACACTGACTTGGGCGTCGAAGGCTCCTCCCCAGAGAAACACTCCGGGGACCTTCTAACCCTCTTTTCTGACCATTTCAGGCACGCTCCTCTGGGCAACCTTTGCACCAAACGTTCTCCCCCTCAGGAAGTCCCTCCCGAAGTCACAATGTCACATGACGAAGATGCTGCTAGGCATCACTAGGAAAGTTCCTAGGCCGGGTAATCAAGGAGGAAAGAGTTTTTTGCTCCTTGGATTCCCAAATGATAGGAAAGTTTCTATCATGGAGGTAATGGGGAAGATTCCTTAACCTCAAAGGGGAGGAAGATAAGGTTTTTCTCCTCAAGGTTTCGGCGGTGAGAAGGCTCTCATCGTCTAGGTAAGGTCAGACAAAATTTGGTAACGACTTTGCATTGGTCATATTTTATGAGACATGCAAAGGGGGGCAGCTGTTGACACCCAATTTTGTCCAGGCATTAACTTTTTTGTTAAGTATTAGATTAGGAAAATTAGTTGACGGAGAATTTTCATTTTTAGGGACTATTTGGTCATTTGTTAGGAGTTTGGGTCAATTTTGTCATTTTAGGGTTTTGCATAGTTAGTTGGTCTAGTCACATTTAGGTTACATTATTATTATTTTTGTTACAGTGGATCATTTAAGGTAGAGATAGGAATTAATTTAGTTAGGCACTAATTTGGAGTCTTAAAAGTCTTTTGGGGTCAATTTGGGCGAAAGGAAAAAGTTTGGGAGAAAACGGGCTATTTTCAGAAAGTTTTGAGCAAAATTCAAAGGTTTGGGGTAAATCTGTCAATTTTAGAGAGTTTGAGCCAAATCTGACAATTTTATGGGATTTCAGAAAAATTTGGGACTTTTGCAAAGTTTTGGGCTAATGTGACAATTCCTGAAAGTTTTGGGTCAGAGTGAAATTCGCACAGAATTTAGGACTTGAATCAGAATTTTGACCAAAATCTTAAAAAAATTGAATTTGGATCAGTTTAAACAAGGAAAACCTAGTTAATCTTGCTTAGGACTCTCTAGGATAAATATGGGACACTATTGGCTCGAGAGACGGAGAGAAAAACGAAATCCTAAGCTCCTAACTCGAAAAAGGGAAAACTGCAGCCTTCAATCCCCTGTCTCTCTTCCCTCTGCCCAGAAACCCTAAATCTTCTCCTCGCGCCGCGATCACCATTGCCTTCCCTGGTGACGCCCGATGCTCGTCCTCCTCCAGTCTACCCTCGTCGTTGCTCGGTCACGCCGTCACCTTTCTCCCAGCCGGCGCGTCGCCTCCCCATCTCGGCCAATCCTGTCGGCCTCCGTCGGGTCGCCCTCCTCGCCGTCGGCAAGCCGGCAGCTCCATCCCCTTCGCGTTCTCCCTCCAGTCGCCCTCCACCGCCGTCCAAGCGTTCCCCTGCTCCCGCCGCCGCCAGCCACCCAGCCGCTCGAGCGCCGGTGCTTCCTCCGCTGTCTCCATTACGCTGCTGAACAAAGAATCGAGAGGAACCCGGATCGCGACGAATCAGACCCATTTCAGAACCCAGATTCGACCCACCCAGTCAACTTTTGGTATAACTTCGATTTAGCCCCTGATTTTTTCTCTGTTTCACTCATATAAGTCACTAACTTTCTTTTTTTTTTTCAGATCAGTCACTGACAACAAGGTTTATTTTTATTTTTGTTCTTCTTTGTCTCTTTTTTTGTTTGTTTGTTTTGGGCACCCATTAAATTTAGTCATTAATTTCACCTAGTATGTTTTTTTAATTTTATTTTATTTTCTTAAATTACCTCAGTCATCTTTTATTTTTATTAACTAATTTTAGGATTATACAATTTGGTTTTAGGATCTCATAATGTGTCTTAGAATAAATAATAATTAGTTCTTTAATTGCTTAGATTTTATTTATTTTTTCTTATTATCTAGACATTAGCAAGAAATCAAATGAAGATAACTCTTTTTATATTTTTAGTACTTGACATTTATTTTTCAAGATATCCGTTCTCGGTGGTTTGATAAAATCCCGAGGCGGATTATGTATTCCATATTCGGTTGGTCTGATAAGATCCCCGGTTTGGAATTAAAAATTAAATAAAATTCATAAAAATCACTTTAAATCAAAGATTAGATCAAGAAATAAATGGTTAGAAAAAGATAAAACTGAACCCCATGGTACCAATTCCCGGGCGCTTTAATAGGGTTATTTTAGCGTAACCGACTCACGATCTTAGAATCTCTCGTAGACCATTTTTCAGGTATCTAATCGACCTAGGAAAACTGATTGGTGGCGACTCCTAAAAATCCCCGGTTTGGAATTAAAAATTAAATAAAATTCATAAAAATCACTTTAAATCAAAGATTAGATCAAGAAATAAATGGTTAGGAAAAGATAAAACTAAACCCCATGGTACCAATTCTCGGGCGCTTTAATAGGGTTATTTTAGCGTAACCGACTCACGATCTTAGAATCTCTCGCAGACCATTTTTCAGGTATCTAATCGACCTAGGAAAACTGATTGGTGGCGACTCCTAAAAATCACGTTGCTACACAGGGAATGGACTGTTGACACTTGTCATTTGTTGCGGGTGAACGGGCTTACTAACTTAGCTTCTGCCATCGGAGTTGCGCGTTTTGACTACCATCGGCCGAATGAGATGTATCGTGCTTTGGTTGAGGCTTGGTCTCCTGGCAGAAATACTTTCATCACTTCAAAAGGTGAAATCGGCATGTCGCTCTGGGAGTTGCGTGAGATCAGCGGCCTTTCCATTCAAGGAGAGCATTAGGAAAAGGTTGTGCCAAGCTATACTGAGCTCATGGATCGTACTACAGGTGGCTTGTCAGAGACTTGTATGTACCTCTTCAAGGCTTTCTCAGAGATTGCTTCTAGCAAGAACAAAGATAGGCTTCCGCATGCTAATTGGATTGATTTTTGGTTTAAAGTGAATGATCCTATGCCCAATCCTCGTGCCTCTAAGCAATACCAGGTGGCGACTCAAGTGAAGTATGATCGTAGCGGCCGATGCACTAAAAGTCCGCAAATCAATAGACCATTTATGATGGCTTCCCAAAATTCTGATTTTCCATTTGATTCGCCGGCTTTCCCTAAGCTTGGGTGTCCTACTTCTCCAAAATTTTGTGATGAGCTCAAAATTGCTGCTTACTTGGCTTTATGGCTTTGCCGCTACATTCTCCCTTTCAATGATGACTTACGACCTGGAACTTTTAAAGCTACATCAAAGATGGCACAGGGAGTCACCTTTAGTTTGGTATCTCCTATCCTGGCATGCATTTATAGAGAGCTCTCTGAGACTGGGCAGCTTGAAGGAGAGTCTTGTGATCTGGGCAGGATGAAAGTAGCATTTCCTGGTCATTTCCTTTATGCTTGGGCTGGCTTGCATTTTCCACGAGGAGTTTATGACACCATGAGCAAAGATTTGCGTCGTCCTATAATCCAGAAGATTCGTGGAACCTTAAATGCCTATCAATATTAGGAAGATTCTACTGCTGATTGTAGGTCTTTACTACGTGATGGACTTTCGCCTCATGATTTCTCATGGAATCCTATGCCGGCTTCAATAAATCCAGGAGAGTGTGCTGATGATGGAAAAAGAAGGCAGGATGCCGCAAAGTTCATGATAAGCCTCCGCCCCAGGTACTTGACATACGTCGGAACAATACCTTTATCTCGGAGTACTATAATCCTCATCGGTTTGCTCGGCAGCATGGCTTTCTTCAGAAGCTTCCTGGCAACCCAAAGCTCACTACTCTTCCTTCTCAGCTTGACTTCTTATGTGAAGCGTGGTTGTCTTTGACTGGGATTGGTACAGGTGCTAAATTTCACATCCCCAAGTTTTCTTCCACCATTGGCTTGCAAGTTGACCTGAGCTATACAAATTGGTGGAAAAGTGAGGTACTCCCTACTTTGGAGAAAATTCCAATTTCTGTATTGTTGGAGAGCGAGAAAACAAGCTTTTAAGTTATCTCTTGTTAAAGTTCCACCGTCCTTAGTTAAGGAACAAAGCCTAGATCCAAAGAAGCGTCCGGTGATGGGAGCATTAGTGGCTCCTACAAGAAAGAGGATCAAGTTAAAACCTCGTGAGCAGTTTTTGCCGGAACCTAGCGTGCAAGCTTCAAGTAATAAATGTTCTTCTCCTTGTCAAAGCTTAGGGAACAGTCTTGGCATGTCCCCGAAGTCCTTTAATAAGGGTAAGTATCTTCCTTTTGTTTTGATTAAAAGAAAAAGAATTGTTTCTTCATTTTAATTTGTCTAATATTCTCCTTGTTATAGTCTTCTCAGATGTACCGGAATCAAAACACCTTCTCTCTAAAGAGGACCTGGCACATGGCATTGAGACGATTGGAGCTCTAGATGGTTTATCTGATTTTCCTATAGAAGATAATTCAAATGAGAAAGATGAGGTGGAAGTTGTGTCGAATGGCTAAGTCATAGCTTCTCCATGCAATACACTTACCATCGAAGCAGTCTCGACACCTCCTTCTCTGAAGAGAAACTCACAAATTGTGCCAATATTCTCTTGTGCTTCTAGCATGCCAAAGGAGTCTTTTGCTTCAGTGGATCTCATTAAGGAGATTATTTATCGTGGCCTCATAGACTACTTGAAGAAGGAATGTGATGCTGCTTTGCAAAATGGATTTTCTTCACTACGAGATTGGTGGCATTGCAAGAAGGATGAAATTCCCAATCTTCTGACAAAATGTTTCTTTATGGATTGCTCCCTTTTACTTGAAAAGATGGATTCTCTACTTAAAGGAACTGAGGTGTACCTTTCACAGAGGCAGGAAGCCATGCAGTCATTAGACCCAGAAGTGAATCAGAGGGAGCTTGCTTCTATTGAAGCAGAGTCTAGCATTCATACTTCACAAGTGGCGACTTTTGCTAAGAAGATAGATTCACATGTTAATAGTATAAAGAATACTAATGCCCAAATAGAGAAGCTTCAACAGCAAGTAGCCGATTCATCAATTGCCATTGATATGTTCCACGATGAGAGTTAGAAATCTCTTAAAGCACTTAGTTCCTTGGATGCAAGGCATGAAGAAATCAAATATTGCTTAGCTGCAGGGGGATCGAGGATTGAAGTAATAAATCGATAGAGGCAAGAACTTGAGAAAGAGCTTTTAGACATTTGTTTTGGGCATTGGGCCACCGTTTCCATGTAGTTTTACTTAACTTTCCCTTTTTTAGGATTAGGTAGGCTGTAGCAGGATTCCGGAATGCAATGCAGATATCTCTTTTATTATTATTATTTTTTTAGTCTCGTCGTCTTACTTATTCCCAATCTTTAAATAACATCCCAACCTTAATAATAAGGATGTACTTGAACTAAGTGACAAGCAAAACATAGCTCAAAAGAGGAAATTTTTATTTGATTTAGCCGTTCATAGTTTATACTCATGTGGGCCAGGAGTATTACATTTTTTTGTAGAATTTCACCGTACACAGTTTATACTCGTGCGGGCCAGGAGTATTACAATTTTTTTTTTTTAAGGATTTTTCCGTAGACAGTTTATACTCATGCGGGCCAGGAGTATTATAATTTTTTTTTTTAGGATTTTGCCGTACACAGTTTATACTCGTGCGGGCCAGGAGTATTACATTTTTTGTTTTGAGGATTTCACCGTACACAGTTTATACTCATGCGGGCCAGGAGTATTACATTTTGTTTTGAAGATTTTGTTTTTTTTTTTTTCTTGTTTTGTCATACAGTTTAGGATCTTGTGACAAAGAGCATGCCCCCGAGTCTTCATGCATAAAACTTCTTCAAGAACTTCCCATTGATGGGGCCGATTCTTAAACCGTCATTGTCCACTATCTTGTAAGCACCGTTGGTGTAGACTTCAGTCACCACATACGAGCCATCCCACTTTGACACGAACTTTCCTCCTGTGCGCTTCGTCATGATGATTGGTCTTCTAATGGCTAACACCAGGTCCCCAACTTGAAAAATCCTTGAGTGCACTTTCTTGTTGAAAGCTTTTGCCATGCAAGCTTGATAGCACTCTAAGCGTTGTTGAGCTTCAAGTCTTTTCTCATCTAAAGCGTCCAACTCCTCTAGCCGCAACTTGGCATTTTCCTCATTGGTCAATCCTTCTTGCAAAGCTATCCTTAAAGAAGGAATTTGGCATTCCAACGGGAAGACTGCTTCTACGCCATAGACCAGGGAATATGGAGTTGATTGATTAAAGGTCCTGTGCGTTGTTCGATATGCCCAAAGGGCTTCTCCTACTTTGTCATGCCAATCTCTCTTTGATCCTGAGACAACTTTTTTCAAAAGGTTGCACAGCGTTTTGTTGAAGACTTCGGCCAAACCATTTGCTGCAGCGTTGTACATAGATGAGTTATGTTTGACAAACTTGAACTTGCCACAAACTTTGTCCATTAACTTATTGTAGAATGGCTTTTCATTGTTAGTGATGATGTATCGGGGAACTCCATATCGGTAAATGATGTTTATTTTGATGAATTCCACTACATTCTCTTTCTTGACTTCCTTCAATGGGATAGCTTCTGCCCATTTTGAGAAATAATCATTGGCGGCCAAGATGAATGAGTGCCCAGCGGATGACTTAGGAGTGATTGGCCCCACAATGTCAAGCCCCCAAACATCAAAAGGCCAAGAAACCACTGTGGGATATAACAGCTCCGGAGGTTATTGAATGAGGTTGGCATGGAATTGGCAGGCTTGACATCTCCTGGCGTAACTAATGCAATCCTTCACCATAGTTGGCCAATAATACCCCATCCTTTTGATACGATGGTAAAGTTTTGGTCCAGACTGATGAGCTCCACAGATTCTAGGATGAGCTTCTTGTATAATTTGCCCCGCTTCTTCATCACTTAGGCATCTAAAGAGGACTCCTTTAATAGAACGGCGATAGAGAACCTCCTTGAAGTGGACGAACCTTGGTGCTCTTTGGCGAATATCAGCTCAACGACAAGGGTCTTCAGGTAGGTTACCATGTTCCAAGTAACTAATAAATGATTGTCGCCAATCCTCCTTTGATTCAATGACGGAGATAGTATGACTGCACCTATATTTCTCGACTAATATTTGTGGTACCACCCATCTCTTGTGTACTTGGATCAAGGCTTCTTGCTTAGTTGAATTTGCTAGAACAGCTGCCAGGTTAGCTAAAGCATCGACATGTCGATTGTGCCCTCGGGCAACATGATGGATGCTTACTTGCTCTAATTGGTCCAGTAAATGCCTTGCATATTCAAATAAAGGGAGTAGTTCAGGTTTGCGAACATCGTATCCCTGGAGAAGTTGGTTGACCACCAGCTTAGAATCTCCAAAGATCTCCAGTTCTCGGATTTGCATGTCCATGGCTGCTTCTAAGCCAATTAGCAAGGCTTGGTACTCCACTACATTATTCGAGCACTTCTTGAGCAAGTTGAAAGAGTATGGAAAAACTTCATTGTAGGGAGAGACGAACACCACACCTGCCCCCGCTCCATATCCTCGAGATGCACCATCAAAGAACATCTTCCAGGTTAGGATGATTTGTGCAAAGAAGACTCCCTCATCTGGCAGGTCTTCTGGGAGTTCCCATTCTGCTGGTATAGGGTGATCGGCAAGAAAATCCGCCAATACTTGTCCTTTGATTGCCTTTTGCGAGACAAACACTATGTCAAATTCAGACAGAAGAAGAGCCCATTTAGCCAACCTTCTTGAAAGCATCGGTCTTGACATCAAGTACTTCAGTGGATCAGCCTTCGACACAAGACGGACTACATGGGCTAGCATGTAATGCCTTAGCTTCTTTATAGCAAAGATCAATACGAGGCATATCTTCTGAATGGGAGAATAGTTAGCTTCTGCCCCCACTAGCCTTCGACTCAAGTAGTAGAGTGCATTTTCCTTCCCCTCATCATTTTGTTGAGCAAGAAGTGCCCCCAATGAGTGTTCTTGGGCAACTATGTACAATATTAAAGGCTTTCCTTAAATTGGAGCAACAAGGACGGGTGGATGGAGTAGGTGGTCCTTTATACTTTGAAATGCATTCTTGCAAGCGTCATCCTAGATAAAAGGCATATCCTTTTTTAGGAGCCTACTAAACGGGTTACATCGTCCTGCTAGGTTTGAGATAAGCCGCCTTATGTATGCTAATCTTCCTTGCAAGCTTTTAAGCTCACAAATGTTACTTGGCTTAGGCATTTCAGGATTGCGTCTATCTTTGATCGGTCCACCTCAGTGCCACGATGACGGATGATGAATCCTAAAAAAATTCCAGAAGTAACACCAAAACACATTTAAGAGGATTCATCTTTAGTTGGTATTTGCGGAGTCGGTCAAAGACGTCACGCAAGTCCTTTAGGTGGTCTAACTTGTTTTTCGTCTTCACCACCAAGTCATCGACATAGCATTCTACTTTCTTGTGCAACATGCCATCAAAGATTCTTTGCATTGCTCGTTAGTAAGTTGCACCGGCATTCTTGAGTCCAAATGGCATAACTTTGTAGCAATAAATCCCTTTTGGAGTACAGAAGGCTGTAAATTCCTCATCTTTTGGATCCATGCGAATTTGTTTGTAACCAGAGAACCCATCCATGAAAGACAAAGCTTCGTGTCCCGTTGTTGAGTCAACCATTAATTTCGTTATTGGCAAGGGGAAGTCATCCTTTGGGCAGGCTAGATTCAAATCTCGGAAGTCTATGCAAATTCTGATTTGGCCATTCTTCTTCCTGACGACCACAATGTTTGAAATCCAAGTGGGGTACTTAACTTCTCGAATGAAACCCGCAGCAATAAGTTTATCTACTTCAGCCTCAATTTGTGGAATAAGTTCTAGCCGAAATCTTCATTGAGCCTATTTGATGGGGCGGGTTCCATGCTTCACGGCAAGGTGATGAACAATGATCTTTGGATGCAATCCGAGCATCTCCCTATAGGACCATGCAAAGACATCTTCATATTCTTTTAGTAGCTCGAAGTACCTCACCTTCTCTTCAGGACCCAGCAGGGTGCTCACAAACACCGGCTTTGGATGATCCGACATCCCTAAATTTAGTTCCTTCAAGTCATCAACAGTTGCTTGCCTTCCTTCCTCAAAAGCTTCAAGCGCAGGGCTTGGTTCAGTTTCCTCGACTACTTCTTCCATGCTTGGCCCATCTTGATCTCGTCCTTCCAGTGTGACATTATTGTAGGAGGCTACTTCCTCTTGAGGATTATCATCTTCATGAGATGTTTGGTGGCGATGCCTTTGTCTCCTTTGCCTCTGGCGTTTGGCCTTTGCTTGTGTTTTCGGATGAGCTCCATTTGGCCCAAGCCGTGCAAAAACTGAAGTCCTTTTTGTATTATTAGTATTGGCTTTTAGTCCCAAGTGTTTAAATACGGAGACTCGAACATTGTCACGGGTTTCTTTTTCCTCCTGGTTAACCTGTAACTTTACTTGGTCTTCATCATACTCATAAATCTGAATCATCATCAGGTTGCATGATGCATTCTTTGCGAGGTTAAATGGTTGAAATCCTAAACCATGCTTTTCTCCAAGCTGCCTTTTTTCAAGGATTGCATCCAAATCGCCAAGTTGTCGGGGTTCACCTTTACCATATCTTGCTTTTTGAAACAATTTCTCGACCTTAGGGCCAAACCATGCATTTGCTTTCAAGCTTTGAAATTCCTTCATTTTCTTTGCAGGTTCATCAGAAACAGTTAATTTAGAGAGCAAGGAGATTGGTAGGACCATGTCTTCTTTTAGCACTCTAGCATCTTCTTTAGAAAAGCGAAGTTTGCTGGTCAAGGCAGGGATGTTCCCTTAGGTGTTTTTTGCTTTAGGGAGCATTATGGAGAAAGCCTTGGGCTTCATATCTTGGCAATCTTCCAGGTAAAACTTGGCGTCGGCAAAATGGGTTTCTTCGATGTCAAAAGGGGCGGTTTCTGCCACTACACGCTTGATGCTTCCATCATCGACAACATACTTGAAGCATTGGTGCCAAGTTGATGGTACAACTCCATTTTCATGCATCCAAGTACGCCCAAGTAGCAAGTTATATGAAGTATTTGTGTCGATAACATGGAACAAAACAGAGGTCTTCAACTCTTCAATCTCCATTGTAAGCTGAATTTTCCCTATAGAGCATTGCCCCTTTTGGTTGAAACCTTGGATTGTCAACTTGCTACTTGAAAGATCCTTTACAGATAACCCGACCTTCTTTAATGTTTGAATAGGCATGATATTCACAGCGAAGCCACCATCAATTAGGATCCTCCCAATCTGGAGTTCGCAAATATATCCGCTTACATAAAGAGGTTGATTATGCAAACAACAGCCCAACTTCAAATCTTCATCATCAAAAGATATTGTAGCCATGCAGGTGACATACTTATCATCTGCCTTTTTGTGAAACACCTTTCCTTCATAAGCTCATAGGTCAATGAGCACTTGAAGTATGACTAACCGAATATCTTGTGGTAGCTTGAGAACCTCATTCATGGTCATGGTTGCAGGGAGATTTTTGAGTTTGGATATGATGCCAGCCTTTACTACATCAACCTTATCTCCAATGCTTACTTTCCCGGGTCCTTTTTGGCTACGACATGATTCGCTATCTCCATGAACGCCTATAGTGTTTACCTCCACATTGTGTTTTATAAAATATGACTTTGGAAAATAGTCAAGCAGTGTCACAGACCTCCTAACCACCTGTTGTGATTCTGCACTTGTTGGATGTAGTGGCTTCCAAACTTTCCTAGGCATTTGAGGATGCACTCTTGTGGGGTTACATCCTTTCTGTTTTTTGTCTTTCGGAGCTTCTAGCAAAGGATACTGTGGTGGTTGATTCCCTCCTCGTCTTCGGTCCTTTACCATTTTTCATTCACCATCTTGCTCGTCTGATGAACTGGAACTTGCTAAATCTCCCCACCTAGTTGGCTTTTATGCTTGGTAGCTCATTGGGTCAAACACTCTTGAAAGACTTGGGATGCTTACTCTTTTTGTCCAAGCATATTTTTCTTTCTTACTAATGAACGTTGACCATCCATCATCGACTTCATCTTCTGACTCAGATGAGGACTCCCATATATTTAAGTCATCGACCATGACGTCATAGAAGCTTGGGGCGTTTGGGTTTTCAGAGTATTTTGGCATACAAGGGTATGCATAAATAGTTGTTACCTCGCCATCGACCTTAAATTTCACTGGGACAACATCTTTTGGGCCACATGTAAGTATTTCAAGTGTATTTTCCTTCTCTGCGAAGTCTTGAGTAGAGACTTTGACTTCATCCTCAAGTTTTTCAACGAACTTTGGGGAAGTCGCTTCAAGGCAAATCTCGGCAACATTGGAAACCAATGGTTCTTCCAAATTATCGAATTTGATATGCCCTTCCTTTTCCATGCAGACTATAAGATCCTTCAACACAAAGCATTTCTCGACGAGGTGGCCAACGATACGGTGAAATCGGCAATACTTAGGGTCATCTACCCTTCCAACCTCCTCCGGTCTCTTTGGATTTGGCAGTTCTATCAAGTTCCTTTCTAGCAACTGGTCCAAGATTGCCGGCACACATCCGAATCTACAAATGGGTATTGTTTTGCTTCAAGTTCCTTGAGTGTCAATCTTTTCTTTACATCCGGTTGGCCCTTCACAAATTTAGTATCAAGACTTGAGCTCCCTTTGGAGATTTTTGCTGGAGTAGCAGCTACAGCCATGGTTTCTTTTTCCTTCACAACATTTTCTTCTTTGTCTTTCTTGCCATCTTTCTTTTGAAAGGAATTGCTTGGAACATAGCTTCCATGCCTTGCAATCTAGATCTCCAAGTCGTGAGCCCTTGTTGCGAGTTCTTCAAATGAATGCGGCATGTTTCCCTTCAAGTTATAGAGTATTCCCCAGTGCATCCCTTGCGCACACATATTGATGGAAGAGGCTTCACTTATCCGCTCCTTGTAGTTGAGAACGTTGGTTCTCCATCGCTCTATATATTTTGTCACTAGCTCGTCCTTCCTTTGTTTGATCACTGCCAGTTCTGGGAGGCTGACCGTTCTTCTCGTGCTGTAGAAACGTGATAAAATCTCTCTTTCAAGTTGGTCCCATCCATCAATGGATCCTGCAGGAATATCCGCGTACCAGTCAAAAGCAACTCCTTTCAATGACCGCACAAATTGCTTCACCATAAGATCATAATAGGTCCCGGCATTGTTGCATGTTTCAATAAAGTGAACCACATGTTGCTTCAGATTGCCCTTGCCATCAAATTGTTGGAATTTTGGTGGTTGATAGCCTAACGGCATCTTTAGTTCATCGACCCTCCTTGAGTACGGCTTTGCATACACTAGGGATGATTGTGGAGCCACTCCAGATTGAGCTCGAATGGTATCCATAATCATGTGTTGAAGTTGCTGCACAGATAATGAGGCCACAGACCTTTGGGCTGTGTCATTTAGGGCATTTTGAAGGATTGTACGATCATATTGACTTTGCTTTTGCTGCTTTTCCATGTTATCGAGTTTTTTAGCAGTAGGATCAACAGTTTTCTTAATGCCACTTGTAGTTGCTTCCCCCGGAAAATGTTGAGCTTCTAATTTACTCATCAACAACGAAATCTGGGCATCTTTCTCTTCAAGTTTTGCCATCAACATTTCAATGGAAAATGCCATCTGCTCAAGACGATCCTCAGGATTTCCAGAATCTGCTACCAAGGCTGGTAACTTCGACTCCGATGATGAAGAGTAATCTGCCCACCTTTTCTTTGGGAAATTCACAGATCCAGTTTTAGATTCTTCCCTTATGGTGGCCGTTTTCATTGATGTCTTGGAAGATGAGTGAGCCCTTATCTTCTCGGCGGAAACCTCCACTTCCTTGTTCCTACTTGAGTAGTTAGAGTGGCTTGAAGGATTGGACCTCCCTTTTGCTGGTTGAACTTCTTGCTTCTCTACAGCAACTCCTTCCTTCTTGTTTTTGCGAGAAAATTGCTTTAGCGGAGACGCCAATTAAGATCCTTCAACACGAGCTTTTGCACGAGTGACCGGTGCGACTTCTTTTTCCCTTGCCGCAAATTTCTCGGTGTTGACAACAGCACTTTTTGCTTCCATGATCTTTACTTGAGTTTCTTCAAAGCTTTCTCGATGCGAGAGATGAGAGGTAGAGAATATCCCCAGTGGAGTCGCCAGAAATTTGTACGCACAAATTTCACGTGTAAAAAATTACACCCTGAAATTAATTTAGCACAAATTACAATATTAAAATTTAGAATAGAGATTTTAGGGGATCGACTCTTTAGTGTGCTTCTCACGTGCACAATCCTCTGATTAACGCTTTGAGCTTTCGGTGGAGACACGAACGGCTTCTTCACGAACACGGATTCTGGACTTGTCTTGCACGAACACGAACCAAGGTCCTTGCCGCTTCTTTCGGTGTAAGATTTCTGTTGTACTCCTTGGACTTGAGGGGGCTTTGGGCAATGTCTGCGGCTTTCTTGCCTCTTTCCTTGGAGTTTGACTTGTCACAGCACAGAAACGAATTCTTCACGTTCCTTGCCGCTTTCACCGGATCTGGACTTGAACTTGATGCAGTGCTATCTCACATTCTTCACGTTCCTCACCGCTTCCGCTGGATCTAAACTTGAACCTGATGAAGCACCGTTTCGCATTCTTTGTGTTCCTCACCGCATTCTTCGAATCTGGCCTCGAAAATAGGATTTGATCTTCTTTGGAGTTGATTTCTTCTTTCACCGGGTGTTTGTGCTTGATTGGCTTGAAGAACAGGAGAAAACTTCTTTGTAGCAAGATTTTTTCTTCCTCTCTAAGTTTTTGCCTCTCCAATTTCTCCTCCCCCCTCCTTTCCTTTCAGCCTTGGGGACCTATTTATAGGTGTAGAAATGAGGTGGTTTGGTTAAAGAGAACCACATGTGACAATTATCATGTATTTATCTCTTACATTTTTTAAGAGAAATTAAACATGATAATTATCCCTCATTAATTATCCAATTTATTTAATTTAAAAGGATAATTAATGGAACATTTTAGAGTGTTCTAGAATATTTGAGCTAAATAATGGGCTTTAATCATTTTGGATTTTGAGGCCCCATTTACCAAAAGTGGACTTGGCCAAAATGGCATAATGAGTCTTCATTAGGGGCCTCCAGTTGTGTGCTTTTGGGCTCCCAAAAATTAGGTTTCTTAAATTCGTGGTTTCCAAAATTGATGGACTTTTGAATTTTGGGCATCAATTTAGAAATGGGCTAGACAATTTAAATTGGGTGTAATATATTTCAACCCAATTAAATTTTGATGTCTATAATTTGCTTTTTAGATTAGATAAAACAAACTATTAAATATAAATTTATCACTGTAAAAAATCAATCTGTTTCAATATCCATGATTTATGTGAGCTAAATTTCATCCTAAACTTTTGATTATCTTTTTATTATAAACTAACTAATAATATTTTAATTTGTCCTCATTAGGTGCAATTCATTAGTGCAACCAAAAGTTGTTACATAATGGGTCGTTCTTAAACTATATCTCACATTGCCTAATCATCTTGGAACCATCAAGTGTTACATCTATCATCTCTAAACTATTTAATTGTTGTTGGCTCGTCCTACCGTCTATCATAGCCATTAAGAAAGGATGGAAAAGTAACATGGCTGATGATGTAGCTTTGAAAGTTTGCCTGGCTACTAATGCGGGCATATCTGGCAAAACAAAAAATACTTAGTGCCTTAGATGAAAAAGTAAAAAATTAAGGGACTAAACAAGAGTTTGACAACAAACTTATTCAGCTGCTGTTCAGCCCTGGCTCAAACCTAACACCATCACCATGTAGCATTCTATAATACCCCCCATAAAAGGGGGCACGGATGCTCTCCCAATCTGAGCCGTTAATTGCCTTATGAGTAACAGATGAAACTGGATAGATAGGCAAAACCGGTAGAGAGGAGAGAGAAGAAAAAAAAATAGCCGTGTGAGATAAAACCGATAGAGAGGAGAGAAGAGAGAGAAGAAAATAGTGAGGAAAAAGAAAAAAAAAGCGTAGAGAGAAGGAGGAGAGAGAAGAAAATATAGGCAAAATGAAAAAATGGCAAAAGGGGAGAAAATGAAAGAATTTATTTTATTGGATATAAATTTTTAAAAAGAAGGAAAAATAAATTAAAAATTTTAATTTTTATGTGATTTAATTTAGGTTAATTTTTCTTCTTTCATTATGTTGAATTAAAAATTTTCATTAAAAAATTCTTCATAATGTTCTAATGAATTTACTATGATTTCCAACATTTACTATGAGTCCAATTTTTGCATAAGTTTAAATGACTAAATTGATTCTATATTTGTATGATTTTTGTTAAAATTTAAATTAAATAATTCAATTTTTATGTGATTTAATTTAGGTTAGTTTTTCTACTTTTATTATGTTTAACTAAAAACTTTTATAAAAAAATTCTTAATAATGTTCCAATGAATTTACTATGATTTCCAACATTTACTATAAGTCCAATTCATTGTTGTCCATAATACTAAATTGCTAAATTTCAAAATTTTGAACTTACAGTATGATTCATTAAAAAACATAGGAAATTTAACTTGTTTTCTCTATTTGAATTTAATGTATAATTTGTAAAGGAATTTAAAAAATTTATAAACCTAAATTGTGATCAGGTCACATTGAAGGTACCTAAAGTGTAACCGGGTCACATTGAAGGTAACATTAAATGTGATCGGGTCAAGTTGAAGGTACATTAAGGGTAACCGGGTAACTTTGAAGGTAACATAAAAATGTCACCGGGTCATCTTGAAGGTACATTAAGTGTGACTAGGTCACATTGAAGGTAACCTAAAAAGGTGACTGGGTCACGATGAAGGTAACCTAAAGTGTGACTGGGTCACAATGAAGGTAACCTAAAAATGTAACCGGATCACGTTGAAGGTACCTTAAGTATGACCGGATCACATTGAAGGTAACCTTAAAATGTGATCGGGTTAGGTTGAAGGTACTTTAAGTATAACTGGGTAACTTTCAAAGTAACCTAAAAACGTGATCGGGTCACCTTGAAGGCTCCTTAAGTGTGACCGGGTCACATTGAAGGTAACCGGGTCACGTTGAAGGTAACCTAAACTGTGACCAGGTCACATTGAAAGTAGCCTAAAAATATAATTGGGTCACGTTGAAAGTACCTTAAGTGGGACCAGGTCATATTAAAGGTAACCTTAAAATGTGACCGGGTTAGGTTGAATGTATCTCAAATGTGATCAGGTAACTTTGAAGGTAACATAAAAAAGTGACCAGGGCACCTCGAAGGTACCTTAAGTGTGACTGGGTCACATTGAAGGTTACCTAAAAATGTGGCTAGGTTACGTTGAAGGTAACCTAAAGCGTGACCAGGTCACAATGTAGGTAACCTAAAAATGTAACCTAGTCAAATTGAAGGTGCCTTAAGTGTGACCGGGTCACCTTGAAGGTAATATAAAAATATGACCAGGTCACGTTGAAGGTA
The DNA here is from genome assembly GCA_005392925.1 of Aquilaria sinensis. Taxonomy (NCBI): domain Eukaryota; kingdom Viridiplantae; phylum Streptophyta; class Magnoliopsida; order Malvales; family Thymelaeaceae; genus Aquilaria; species Aquilaria sinensis. The sequence continues at coordinate 48,100 of SMDT01001902.1, forward strand.
CCTTAATTGTGACCGGTTACGTTGAAGGTAACCTAAAAATGTGACCGTGTCACGTTGAAAGTACCCTAAGTATGACCGGGTCACATTGAAGGTAACCTAAAAATGTGACCAGGTCATATTGAAGGTACCTTAATTGTGAATAGATCACGTTGAAGGTAACCTAAAAATATGACTGGGTCACGTTGAAGGTACCTTAACTTTGACTGAGTCACCTTGAAGGTAACCAAAAAATGTGACCGGGTGACATTGAAGGTACCTTAATTGTGATCGGGTCACCTTGAAGATAACCTAAAAATGTGACCGGGTCACGTTGAAGGCACCTTAAGTGTGACTGGGTCATGTTGAAAGTAACCTAAAAAGGTGACTGGGTCACATTGAAGGTACCTTAAGTGTGACCGGGTCACCTTGAAGGTAATATAAAAAGGTTGCCGGGTCACGTTGAAGGTACGTTAATTGTGACCGAGTCACGTTGAAGGTAACCTAAAAATGTGACTGGGTCACGTTGAAGGTACATTAAGTGTGACCGGGTCACATTGAAGGTAACCGAAAAAAGTGACCCGGTCACATTTTTAGGTTGCCTTCAATGTGACTAGGTCACAATTAAGGTACCTTCAACATGACCCGGTCACTTTTTTAGGTTACCTTTAATGTGACCCGGTGACACTTAAGGTACCTTCAATGTGACCCGATCACATTTTTATGTTACCTTCAATGTGACCCGGTCACACTTAAGGTACCTTCAACGTGACCTGGTCACATTTTTAGGTTACCTTCAACGTGACCCAGCCATAATTAAGGTACCCTCAACGTGAGCCAGTCACATTTTTAGTTTACCTTCAATGTGACCCGGTCACAATAGAGGTACCTTCAACATGACCCGGTCACGTTTTTAGGTTACTCCTTCAACGTGACCTGGTCACACTTAAGGTATCTTCAATGTGACCCCCGGTCACCTTTTTAGATTACCTTCCGTGTGACCTGGTCATACTTAAGGTACCTTCAACGTGACCCGGGCCACAATTTTTAAGTTACCCTTCAACGTGACCCGGGTTACAATTGTTAGATACATTCAATGTGATCTGATCACATATTTAGGGTTACCTTCACACATGACCCGGCAAAAATGACCCACGCCTAAGGTACCTTTAACGTCACCCGATCACATTTTTAGGTTATTTTCAATGTGACCCGGTCACACTTAAGGTACATTCAACATCACCCGGTTACATTTTTAGTTCACCTTCAACATGACCTAGTCACAATTAAGGTATCTTTAACGTGACCCGGTTACATTTTTAGGTTACCTTCAAGGTGACGTGGTTACACTTAAGGTACCTTCAATGTGACCTGGTTACATTTTTAGGCTACCTTCAAGATAACCCGGTCACACTTAAGGTACTTTCAACGTGACCTAATCACCTTTTTAAGTTACCTTCAAAGTTACAAGTCACAATTAAGGTACCTTCTATGTGATCCAGTCATTTATTTGCGACTGAATCTCGATTGTAATAAGCAACTGAAACTTTCAGTCAAGAATCAGTCAAGGAACTTATGGGTGATATAAATTTTGCAATTGAATATATTTTAATTAATATAATGTTTATTTTAATTAATATTATATAATTTAGTTGGTTATTTATTTCATTTTTTATTTAATTGATAGTTACATTAAAATTGTATGAATATTAACTTATTATAATTATTATTAGTAATAAAATATTCAAATAATGAAATTAAAATTTAAATAAAATATTTTTAAATTAATATAAAAGTCAATATACATACCAAATATGCGTGTGTGTACATGCATTAATATAATTACAAATGTGGTATAGTCATAAATATATATAAGCTTATGAAAATTTCTCCATATACATATTTCCAAAAGTTTAAATTAATAAAGAAATTATATCATATAAAGGGAAACAAGAACCATAATAACACTTCTCATATCTTAATGATTAATTAGACTTTAAACTTGCAAACCCTATATTAAACCCTAAACATAAAACCCTATACCCTCTAAGACCCTAATTCTATATCCCGAAATTGTTAACCTTAAACCTAATTATATACCATTAACCTTAATCCCTAAATCCTAAAGACAAACCTTAAATCCTAAACCATTATTAAACCCTAAAACAACTGCAAAGCTTAACTACATACATACACAAAAACCTTAAACCCTAAATCATAAACCATAATTAAATCCTAAACTCTAATTTCATATCCCTAAACCTAGACACTTAACACAAACACTAATTAAACCTTAAACCCGAAACCTTAATTAAAACCAAAACCCTAATTAAACCTTAAACCCTAAACCCAACTACCATTAACCCTAAACCCTAACCCTAACCCTAACTATCATTAATCTTAAACTTTAAACCACAAATACAAACCCTAAACCTTAATTACACCCTAAACCCTAAATACAAATCCTAATTAAAACCTAAACCTAACTAAACCCTAAACCATAAACCTAACTACCATTAACCCTAAACCCTAAATACAAACCCTATTCATTAAACCCTAAACCCTAACCCTAATGACCATTAATCCTAAACTCTAAACCTTAAATACAAACCCTAATTAAACCCTAAACCTTAATTATACCCTAAACCCTAAATATAAACCTTAATTAAACCCTAAACCTTAAATATAAACCTTAATTAAACCCTAAACCCTAGAAACAAACCTAAATAAACCCTAAACCTTAACCTTAACTACCATTAAACCTAATTAAACTCTAAATCCTAAATACAAACCCTAATTAAACCTTAAACCCTAAACCTGACTACCATTAACCCTAAAACCTAAACTCTAAATACAAAGCCTAATTAAACCCTAAACCCTAAATACTAACTAAACACTAAACCATAATTAAATTCAAAACTCTAAATACAAATCCTAATTAAACCGTAAACGCTAAACCTAATTTATACCATTAACCATAAACCCTAAACTATAAAAAAACCCAAACCCTAAAAACCTAAAACTTTTAAATCAACTTAACCACTGAGAATGCGACTGAGGCAAATTGAATACCTAAAAAATTGACTAAAGGGCAAATGTAGTCAAATCTATAAAAATTTTCTGACTGAAAAGCGACTAATATGTAGGTGACAGAAACTTTCAATTGTTTATCAGTCGCAATTAAAAATGTACATTTTTACTTCTAATTGTTTAGCAACTGAAACACTTGGCAACTAACTTTCAGTCGTGATTTTTAGTTGCTATTTTGCATCTGTCTTGTACTGTGGTTTGAAAGATATGATTTAGGTCTTAGAGTTTAGGTTATGTTGGGAGATTGTTTTACGGTTTAGGGTTACTACATGGGTTTTGGGTTTAGGGTTGATGATTTTACCATTTAAAAATATGATTGAGGGTTAGGGTTTGTTGTGTTTTGAGAATATGATTTTATGGAGGCACGCTTAAAAGTATTATGGATTAATGGGCTTTTGGAATATTTTTTAAAAAAATCCTAGTTTCCTCTCTATTTGTAGTATTACAAAATATATATATAAATGCCTAACAAATTTAAAGCATCATTTATATGTACATAGTCTTACTCTAAGGTACTTAAATTAATTATGGAATTAAGATTTAGGCATTTGAATAAAAATTAATAATTTCCTCATTAAAGAGCTATGTTTAAAAATCATCTATAACTTCTTTTTTTTTTGTTTTTGTTAAAATTTAAAGTAAAGAATTTGATTTTTGATGCAATGGACACTATAATAATTTTACTTATCTTTAAGTATTTAAAAAAAAATCATAAAAAAGTAAAAGTTTATTTTCTTTTTAGGTATTTTCAAGATGAGTCGTTCATATTTTTAGGTTATTTAAAAGATGACTCGGTTACATTTTTAAGTTACTTTAAAAGTGACACAATGTAACCGATTATGATTTTATGTATCTAGTTTTATGTATTTGCTTTTATGAAGTCTCTCCCATACCCAATTTAATAAAAGAAATAAAATCAATTAATTGAAATTACTTTTTTGGAAAAATTTATTTTTCATGTTCTTTTCAAGTTGAGTGGACAAGAATTTTTTTTTTGTATAACATTCATAAATTTTTGTGGCATTCCTTTTAAAAAATTTTCTTAAGGATCAATTTAAATGGTGACCGAGTGAACTTCAGGGTACTTAAATGGTTATTGGATCTTTTGGGCAAATCTCTGGAAGTTTAGGGTCACAATTGATGTATTCACAAAAGGTTTGGTACAAACCCTGTAATATTTAAAGACTTTATTGAAAATGAAGAAATCATTTTCATAGTCCTTAAATTGTTATGAATTCTACAGGAAATGCCCCAACATTTCCTCTATGTCGCCCTCCACTGTCAACTTTACTAACGCCATCGTTGCCGCCAATTAGCCTCTGCCAACCATTTTTTGATGTTTGTCGCCAGGCTACCAGAACCCTCAGTACCTGTTTTAAGCTTCGCCAACCTCCACAAACATGAAATCGACGATCTAAGGCCGCCGGACTCATGCATACCTATCACCGCCATTCCTTCAGCCATCACTATCCAAAGACCAAGCTTCAGCATCTCCGATCGCCGCTACAACCAACCCACGCCGACGCCTAGCTCAAATTTGCCACCCATGATCGCAATCATTGAGGAGAAGATTGGATCTTAACCAAATCCGTTTGCGACCTGAACGTGACCCATACTTCGACCCAAAAAAATTCAACTCTCCCCCTTATTAACCTGTTCAATCGGTTACAAGTGCTGCATCGGACGGCTAAGGTTTGTTTAGGAATATTGAACGGTTCTAATCTGGGGTTGTATTGATGCCCCCCTTTCCTAGGGGGGCATTGTAGAAAAGGTCCCTATCACCACCATCTCCAGTAAGTTTAGCCCCGCCATCTCCTCTACATTCGGCCCACTCACATTCATCATCACATTCAGCCCGCTCCACCTTCGCATCGACCCCACTAGTTCCTACTCTACCACTGTCCACTTCTCCCCGCCGAAGAAAAGCTGAATTGCCATTAGCCTAGCTAGTTTCAAACTGTTGAAATTCCTATCCTGGCAAAGGTGGACCACCACTCAATGGGTCGAATTGACTTGGTCGTGTAAGAAATAGCAAGTCAAATTGGGATTTTCCAGCAAAGGAAGACGGCAGTGGAAGAGAGAGAGAATAGACGGAACCAGAGATTATGAGAGGGCTTGAAGGTGTGTGAGATGAAAAGACATAGTTATGTGGAGTGGATTTGGGAGGGACCTTGTAGTCAATGAAATGGACGAGGTGGTGGTTAAAGATGCCGTCTGGGCTGGAGGACAGTGAGGAAATGTCAGGGATGGCGACAGCAAGTTTCTAGGAGTACTGGTTGCATAAATCTGGCTTATGCTATAAACCTTCATTCTATTATATAACTACTGTCACTTCAACCCTAACCCATTAAAAACTATCATTCGGTAGATGTGCTATGATTTCTATAAAATTATGAGCATGCCACCACATCCAAAACTCGTGAAATTACATCTTATGCCATCCGATAAATATCAATTTTAAGGTTTATAGACTCATGGATAAGGTGGAGACTTTTTTTGCCGAACACTTCGCTAACAATGACAAGAAAATTGCCATGAAGTTCTTAAGACCACAGCAGCAAAAAGATTCTCACATGGTCACAAAAGATTCTCACATGACCCCATCCCCCCTGCTACCTCCCCCACCCCTTTTTTCCCCCCCCCCTCCCCACTTTTCCTGTTGGTAATAATAATCAATCTCAACCATACCAACTCTTTTATAGCCCTCAAAATTAAACTAAAGAGGCTAATAAGAGATTAATTATAGTAATAACATTTTCTTATTTTTGTGGATTTCAGGGTTGTTTACTGGTTGTTTTATATCACTGTTCAATATCTATGTCATAATGGCACATATGTCATGAATATTCTCTTCTAACTTAAGGTCAGGGTAGGACTACATTGAAACCGTCTACCCTGTCTTTGTTATTTACACCTTTTTGCGAATTCAACTATGGGTATTTATTATTAACTAAACAAGTCATTTGAAGCAAGTTTGCATTACTTAACCTGAACTTCTTCATGTATAATATTTGACACTGCCAAAGACGAACTAGAAGCATCTACAATGAGCAAAAGAAGTGGAAAAAAGCCAGAGGAAATCACACATCAAAGGTATCTCTCATTTTTTTTCTTTTGTTCTTTGGTGTTTGTTTTTTTAGGAGTACCTGTTTGTTTTTTTTAGAAGGCATTGTTTGTTTTTTGTTACTCAAGTGTTTGTTCTTATAGAAAACACCGTTTGTTCATTTGTCCCTTTGTGTTTACTTTTTTAGAAGGGTATGTTTGTTCTTTTAGAAGACATTGTTTATTCTTTGAGAGGGCATTGATTTTTTTTTGTCTTTGTGTTTGTTATTTTAAAAGGCATTGTTTGTTCTTTGTTGCTTAAGTGTTTGTTCTTTTGATAAGGTACTGTTTGTCTTCTCTTATGATGTGTTCGTTTTCTGTTGTTTTAGAAGCCTTCTTTGTTCTTTTAGAATGACATATTTGTTTTTTTACATTTTAAGGCATTGCATAAATTACTTGTTATTTTGTGTTTTGGTGTTTATACTTACGAACCTATTTGTTCTTTTAGAAGGCAATGTTTGTTTTTTTTTTTTTGTCTACATGTTTGTTCTTTTAGAAGACATTGTTTCTTTCTTTTACATGTTTATTTTTTGTTACTTAAGTGTTTGTTCTTATAGAAGACATTGTTTATTCTTATACATAACCCTGTTTCTGTAAACTTTTTGTTCTTTTATTTTCTAGTATTTGTTCTTTCAGAATGATATATTTATTCTTTCAGAAGGGTATATTTGTTCTTTTAGAAGGGCATGTTTGTTCTTTTAAAAAGCATTGTTTGTTTTTTTTTTTACATGTTTATTTTTTATTACTTAAGTATTTATTCTTATAGAATACACTATTTGTTCTTATACATTACCCTGTTTCTGTAAATGTCTTGTTCTTTTGTATTTTAGTATTTATTCTTTCAGAATGGTATGTGTTGATACCCAATTTCGTCCGACTATTTTTCTGTAAAAAAAATAATAAAAAAAATAATAATAAAATAAATAAAAAATTAATTAAAAAATAAATATTAATTAATTAAAAATTTATTATACAAAGAGAAAATTAAATTAAGTAGTTTTGGGGGAGGGGCATTTTGTTAAGTTAATATCTATGTGTGTATATCCAAAAAATTAAAGTTCAAAAAATTAATTAATTATTATTATTAAATTAATTATTATTACTGAAAAATTTTAATTAAGTTAATTAGTTTAAAATACATTTTTGTTTTATAAGGGTTTAATTAAAATGATATATGTGTGTATAAATGTATGTATGAAATAAAAAGAAAACTCCATAAAAAAAATGACAAAATTAAAAAGTTTGGGGTAAAAATGAAAAAATTGAGAAGTTTTGAGAAAAATTGACAAAATCTAAAACTTCCAGGAGCATTTGGTAATTTTTCGCGTCAATTTTGGGCCAGATTAACGGTTCTGGCCCAAATTAACAGAAAACGACAAAATTGTCAAAATCAGAAGCTTCAGGAACTTATCCAGAATCAAAGAGACGTAAAGGACTGAAACTGTCATTTTAGCAATATAAGAGATAAGTTTGAATTTAATTAATTTTTAATTATGAACAGTCCATCACGCATTCCCATATAAATAGGGGTCCAAATATGTGACTTAAAACATAGAAAAAAAAAATAAATCAAGCTTAGGGCTCCGTTTAAAGAAAAAGTGAAAATTATAGCCTTAATCACCCTGGCCTCTCTTTTTTATTCCCAGAACGCTAGAAATATTTCCTGTCTGCCGTTTAACTCCCCCCTTTCACACTTCCGTTTCCCTTTTGCGTGACGTTACTCCTTCCTACCGCCGTCTCGCCGCCCCACGCCGTCCCACCGCCGCCCGTCGCTCCCCCACGCTGCCGTCACGCCGTCCCCACGCCGTTACGCCGCCTCCCGTCGCTCCTCCCCGCCATCGTGCCTCTCCTGCCGTCACCTTTTCCTTTCTTCTTCCTCCCATCCGCCGCCATAGTCGAGCCCCCCACGCTGCCCGCGCCCGCGCCGTCACGCCGTCCCCACGCAAATCCGGTCACGTCCGCCCGCCCGCCGCTCCTCCCCGCCGGCACCGCCGTCCTTCCCCCTCCGCCCGTCTGACCTCGCCCCGTTGCCTCGCCGCCCCAACGCCCTCGCCGCCGCGCCCCAGCTCCGCCAGCCCCTTCGCTCCCCTTTCCCCTCGCGTCGTGCTCTGTTTCTTCTCCGTTTGCAGAAAATTCAAAATTTTGATTTTAAGGGTAAAACTCATCTTTAGTCCTTTATCTTTTTAATTTATTTCTCTTTGGTCACTAACCTTTTCTTTTGTTCTTGCAGAAAGAAAAACTAATTACCAACTCTTTTTATATTTACTTGTTTATTATTTATTGTTGTTATTATTACTAACTTTTATTATTGTTGTTATTGATATTAACAACTAACTCAACTAACTTCATTAACTGTTATATTGTTATTAATATTAACAACTAACTTAACTAACTTACTAACTTTTATTGTTATTATTATTATAACATCTAACTTTACTAACTTTTTATTGTTTTTTATTGTTATTATTTTGTGTTTTATTTAATCTAACTTCACTAACTTCCCTACTTCCTGCGTTTTATTATTGTTATTACAATTGTTATTAACAACTAACTCTAACAACTAACTTTTACTATCTTTATTATTATGGAAGGATATACCTCCTAATTTTTTTTTTTTAAAAGTGGGATGGCCAAAAAGCCTCACTTTATTTATTATCTTTTAATGGTCCTTTTATTTTAATTATATAAACTTTTTCATTTAGGTAAAGAAATTAGCGATAAAATTTATTTCACTAAATAATTATAATAAGTAAAAAATTTAAATGTGAATAATTATTTTTAAGGATAATAAAAATCATTTTTAAAAGCCAACTATTTTTTTATTATTTGGAATACATGTTTTCTATTTATTATTGCTTAAAAAAATGACAAAAAGTTAACCTTTTATTAAAGTTTATTAAAAAATCATAATACAACAAAAAAATTACAATTCTGTTTTTTTAAATATATTTCTAGAAATAATATATAATTAAAAATTCAAGAAAAATAATAAAATAATAATAAAATCCAATAAAAAATTATGACTAAAATTCATTAATAAACTAATAAATAAAAAATTAAACTCCATGTTCCAAATGATCCGCCATGGGGGATCCAATGGTTTGGAGATTTTTCTAAAAAATATTTTTAAAACCGCTAAGTATAAAATAAAATTATTTTTTAATAGTTACTTTAATTTTTCATCCAAGTACTACTTTAAAAGAATAAAAAGTAATAACAACACCAACCAACCACAGTTTTTTTAAGAAATAACATATATAAATTAAGACTTTATATTTTACTTATTTCTTTTAAAATGAAATTTTGATTTTTGAGTCCGTTATTAACAAAATAAAAATCTTAGCCAAATGATTTTTAATAAAAATAAATAAATAATTTAAAAAACTAAATTTTCTTTAATATTTTAGACTGATTAATTAGATTTCTTTTTTAGACTTATAAATTAGATAATTACTTTAAGATCATTTTAAAAACAAAAAAACAAAAAAGAAAAAAAATCAAATACATGATATCAAGATTTTTTAGAAGATAAATAACTATTTTGTTTTCATTAATAAATAAATAACAAATCTTGATATTAAAAAATATATTTTTTTTAAAAAAAAATTAATCATTCAAAAATTATATAACTCTTTGATTTCCTTTATTAAATAAAGACATCTGTGATATTGGCTAATTAAAAAATAATTTTTTTTTTTATTCTTTTTAAATTAATTACTAAAAATAATAATAATAAAGATATTGCACTTGAACAAGAAAATAAAAGAAACTTTCAAAAGAAGAAAGTAAAAAGAATAAAGAAATAAAATAAAAAAAAAAAGAGAGAAAAGAAAGAAAAGAAAATAAAAACCAAAAAAATGAAAAGAAATAAAAAGAAGTATAAAAAAAATGACGTAGAAGAAAAATAAATAAAAAAATAAAAAATAAAAATTTTCTTTTTTAGTTACATCACTAAAAAAATCTAAAATTTTATAAAAAAAATATGACAAAAAAATTAATAATTAAATTAATTAATTAATAAAAAAATAATAAGAACTAAAAAAAAATCTAAATAATTAATAATAAATTTTAAATCAAATTCCATGTCCGAGTAATCCGTTAGGATTCATGGCTTGGAGAAATATAAAATCTTAAATAAAATAAAATTAAGATAAAAATCCATATTATGATAATCCTCCGGGATTCATGATATGGAAATTAAAGTATTTAATTAAAAATTTCATCAAATTCCGTGTCCGGGTGACTTGGCAGAGTCCATGGTTCGGAAATATCAAATTTATTATAAAAATTATACAAATTAATTACTGAAAATTTTAAAGTCTACATTAATTTAAAAATCCACATCCGACTAATTCAGTTAAATTTTCAATTTAAAAATTAACTGAAATTATTTAAAAGCAAGCAAAACAAAATTGAAATCAACTAAGGTACCAATTTTTGGGTGCTATAACAATATTGTTTTAGCGTAACCGTACTCCCGAACCCCCAAACTCTCACAGACCATTTTTAAGGTATCCAATCGACCTGAGCGAAAACTGATTGGTGGCGACTCTCGAAAACGACCCGCACGTTGCCACAGCTTGGCGACTCCATTGGGGAGTCGATGATAGTGAGTCGAGCCTAGAAGTTGATTTGTTTTGATTTACTTTGCTTATTATTATGTGGATTTATATGTTATATTTACTTAGATAAACATGCATAATACATTCACAATATGAAGCTCTATACCCGAGCTTCCTCAAATTGAACACAATTCTTTCTAAGCGGAATTGGTGTTGTTGTCCTTATGAGGCCATGGTCTCTAAGCCTTCACCGGTTTCAAAGTGGCAAAGTAGTGTATTGCCTTCTGAGACGGTTAGTCTCTGCATGGGCCCACGATAAGCTACGACTCGAATTAATCCTTTCCTTACATAAACCCTAGAGGGTAAGGAATTGGGCCGTCAGTATAATTTAGTGACGGGATTCGGGAACTATCCCTTGCCTTTTTGATAAACCACCTTCTGCATATAGAATTCCTTACTCTACCATAGAACCAGCCATTAAGAAACTCCTATATTTCAGTTCCAATTACCATAGGCTTTTTTTTTATATGTTTGTATGATCCTATGTATTACCTTTTTACTAACTCTATTTTTCCTTATTTTTTCTGGCATATACATATCATTCATAAAGATAAGTATTTGGTGAAGGGATTACCATCATGGGCGTTCTTGGATACCTTCCTACGGTTGTTAGTGGATCATGGAATAAAACAATAATAAAAACTCAGCCCGAGGCTATGGAATACTCTGAAAAGGCCCAAAAACTTCATGAAGATTCTCTGACACCCTAGTCTCACGTACAGCTCAAGGACCAGGTATCAGTCCGAATAGATCAGAACGACACCACTGAATTATTAAGAGTATGGAACAGTTGGAGCTCTACAGATAGGGAAACGTTCACATCAAAGTATGGTCACATTGCTCGCCTACTAAAAGTCACCGTCGATGCATCACTTGTCCGGGCCCTGATACAGTTCTGGGATCCGTATTACCGGTGCTTTTCCTTCGACAAGATGGATCTCGTTCCAACTATTGAAGAATACAATAACTTCTTGGGTTGGTCCTCTGACTATCCAATCGAGACGTATCATCATGACAAAAGAACGGAGCCTCATCGGACCTTGGCAAAGCTGTTAGACATGCCTGCTTCTACTTTTCAAGCCAAGTTTGCAACAAAAGGATATCGGAAATTCATTAGTTGGAACGATTTGAAGCAGTTGAGCCACACTCTCCCTCAGAAAGACCAAAAACATAAGCTTTTCGCCTTGGCAATATACGGCCTGGCAATCTTCCCAAGAATTATCGAATTCATTGAAGGAGACGTCATCACACTATTCGAGCAAATCTGCAACGCTCAAGTGAATCCGACCTCAGTAATCCTTTGTGAAACCATCAGGGCATTAAACTACTGTCGCCAAAGAGGAGGCAAATTCATGGGATGTTCTCATCTTCTCAACATATGGATCAAAAGCCATCTTCCTTATGATAAACAACATTTCGGAAATCGCTTTTCAAAGGACTTCATACCAATCGAAGCCTTCTTGAAAAGTGAATCCGTTCATTACGACAGTAAGGAAGCATGGATGGATTATTTTAAGAACATCACTGAAACGCAAATTGAATGGAGAGCCCCCTGGTCCACCTCCACTCGCATTGTCTACCGTTGCGGCAATTGCCCGTCGGTTCCTCTCCTAGGTATATGGGGAGGAATAAGTTATGCCCCGGCCCAAGTACAAAAACAATTTGGGTCCATGCAGTTTATACCCATGATGCACAATCTGAGCAAATTGGAATTTTCACATGAAGATCCAAATTCAAATAAGTTTGCAATGGGTATTTCAGTTGTATGGAAAAGACTATTCCTATTGAAGTCAGGCCCTATTATTTCTCCCACCGCTTATTATGAATGGAGAAGCAACCGAAAAGAAGGAATAGTGCTACCCGACAAGATTATCAGAAAATTGGCAAAAATAGAGCTTGAGAAAGAACTAGAGGAAGAAAAGGAGAAGAACAAGAGAATGCTCTTCGACATCCAACAGCTTGGTCACAAAACACAACTCCTTGAAGAGAAAATTGAATGCCAAAAACAAGTCATCTCCCAATTGGTTGAGGAAACTGATCAAAAAGAGATGAAAGCAAGATATTGGGAAGATCAATACAGATTTTCTCAAGATCAACTACAAGTATTTTTGGCAAAAGTCAGGAAAGTTACGGAGCAAGCCCAACAAATGGGCGAAGAAGCTAAGGAATTAGAAGAACTGAGCTGTCCAACTCCATCATTAACTGTTCAAAAAATGATGGAGTTTATCTCTAAAGCCAGGAAACAGTATTGTACATTGGGCCATTTCTTCTAAGAAACAAACCTTTGTGAATGTAATTGAGAAGTTCCACTATAGTTCTTCTTTCACCAAATACTTACAATATTCATTGCATGCATACATTACATCAATCATATACACATAGAATCTAATAAAATAAATCTTACTTTAAAAAGGTAAAATTGGACCTCAACACCGATATTCAACTCGGCTCCAAATAAGATTAATGGCAGAACAAGCCAAAGGACGTCTCATAGAGATGGAGTCAAAGATAGAAAGTATGGCAGAACAGATGAGACAATTGATGGAACTAATCAAGGGGAAAGCAACTCAAGTTCCCATCAAAGAACCACAAGATCCCACTTATCCTCCGGGATTCACTCCGCAACGAGTCTCAGTCCAAGAAAACCTGTTTCAAGAATCAGGACCGTCCGCTAGCGTTTACCTGAAACAAGACACTGTATATGAAGAGAAGAAGACACCACCAAAGGAAGAAGGAGAGTCTCAAAAGCTCGAAACAATAGATAAGAGACTTCAGGCCATTGAAGGAGGCACTATATTCGGATCTCTCTCAGTGGATGACCTCTGCTTAGTGCCAGATGTTGTAATCCCTTCAGACTTTAAGGTGTCAGACTTCATGAAATACGATGGAACGAGTGATCCCATCACTCACGTCACTTTGTTTTTCAAAAGACTACAACCACTCACAAAAGATGAAAAGGTGTGGATTGCTTCCTTTTCAGGAAAGTCTCACAAAATCAGCACTACAGTGGTATCTAAGTCAAGGTCTTCCAAGAAACATCAAAACTTGGAATGAACCTAACCCTCAGGCCTTTATCGCTCGCACTTATAAACATGTTATGGACTTGGTTTCCTGATCGCCAAACTTTTCAAAACATGAAGAAGAAAAAGCAAGAAACCTTCAAGGAATATGCCCAAAAGTTCCTAGAACCTGCTTCCCTTCTTCATCCACATCTGAGCTGCTGTTGTTGCTTCTATTGGTAAGTGGTGGAGGACGCCGCTGGTTGGGAAGGTCTGACGTTCGTTGGTCGGCTGTTTATCCCGGTGAATGTGTTTTCCTCGTTGGAGTAATTGGGGTACTATTTTGGATATTTTCGGGGATGATCTATGCTTTGTCGGGTTGCCCAGATGTTGTAATTACCTCTAGGACTTTAATGGTACACAGACTTTGATGAAATATGATTGGGGAACAGCTGCCCCACATAGGACACCTGAACACTGGTTCTAAGAAAAAACAACCACTCGCCAAACAGACGGAGAACGGAAGGTTTGGGGATCTCGTTGGATGGATGATTAGCACTTTTCAAAACGTCTAATGACTACCCTCAAAATATGGGTCAGCGACTATCATGGTAGTCTAAGTAAGTCAATTATGACAACATCGCCAACATGGAATGGACCTGGTGTTCGCTCATCCTCACTCAGACTGAATTCAGGTCAAACAACACAAACATGTTATGGACCTTGCCCCGGATCGCCACAACTCTCCAGTTAGTATGGGAAAAAACATAAAAAAAAAGAAAAGAAGAGAGAAGAAACCGTTCAAGGGAAGTATTGCAGAAAAACCCTACCCAAGGTGGTATGACCTTAATTTTTTTTTTTTAACGACTGTGATGGACTTAGGGAAGAACAAGGTACGCACCAAGTGCATAGCGAGAGATGGGATATAATGCATAGAGGAAGGAGAAATGGGGTTAAATTATTTTGTCCAGACATGACCCCCCCCCCAATCCTAGTGGGGCCAGATGGGTGCTATACCTATCATATTACCGACTCAAACTTATTGGCGAATTCGGACCTCAAACCAACGATATCATAATTTTTATTCAGCAGCGATATGTCGATGTTTGGAGGAAAGAAAGAAAGATTGACGGAAGAGGAGGATGTAGGACCGGGGAAGATCCACCGAATCTTAAGGATGCCATGAAAAGTAGGGAAGAAACGACAGAAAGCAGTGATCTAAAAAAAGGAACTAGAATAGAATAAGGAATAAATCTGCAAAAAAAAAATTATAAAAAAAAAAAATCAGAAGAAAGAATGAGGAGGGTACATAAGTAGGTAGCGTGAAAGAGAGCATTAAAGAAATAGTGCGACCGGGACCTGGGTGGAGACCCTATTCCATAGCAAATCTCAAACACGTACTCCTTAGGGGGATTTTTTGGTCCCAAAGAGAGGGCGACGAAGAAAAAGGAAATAAGCAGTTCCAGGGCAGAGGAGGAAACACAAGGAGGGGGACATCATGGGCATTAGAAGTTGGTAGTCGGGGGACAAGAAGGGGTCGGAACCTACGGCACCGTATATGATTGGCAAGCGCCAGATATTCAACGAAATGCGGGAGAGGCTGAAGCACACAAAGGTCTTGAGACAATACATCCAATAGCAGGCTTCCCAATAAAATTAATTTAGGTTCCTCGGAGGAGAAGGGGGCGCAGAAATCAGAAAAGAAGAAGAGAGTAGGGAATCGTTAACAGTTTTAAAAACCTACCGGCATTGCAGATAACGTAAAATAGCATTGAAATGAAAGCTCTAAGCTCAGATTAGAAACAGCCTTAGAAAGTGAACAGGAAAAAGAAAAATGTTGAGCAAAGATATGTTTTTGAAGTGTGTTGCACAATTTCCTCATGAATTACACTTGAGTTTTTGTATATTCCAATATCGCTCTTATGGAAAGTCAGCTTATCCGTCCCCTATGTTCACTCTAAAGCTCTAAATATGCCAATATTAATAAAAAAATAGAAAAATTTAAATTAGAGGTTCCGCTAATCAAGGTGTCAGCTCCTACATGTAAAGACCATAACCAACATAATCTAAAATTGATATCAATCCATGGAGTTGTGGGCCAATGTGTCTTATTATCAATTGCCATAGGCATTTGATGAACAAAGAGATATAGGTCCAAAATTAATTGAGGTCAACCAAATGGATTGGGAACCTTTCTGAGGAGCCGAATAGTCACCACAACCGAATAATATACCACCTTATCAAGCGTAAAACAAGTTATACGGTTAGGTAGAGATAGGTGTTAATTCTATAAGAGGAAAAAACAACACACGAATGAAAAGAAGCGTCGGGTCAAAATGACCATTAAACCCCTCTTTATTCAAGGCATGTATATCACAGGCGTGTGATGAAGAAGAGGTAGATGGTCATCATATCAGGTGGAAAGCCTTGTCTTGGAAACTCAAGAAATCAAAGGTAAAGAATAGTGTGATTTTCACAACAGTAAGGGTCATTCAGATCCATTTGGAATTGCTCAGAATTCCATAAGAATCTATCGGAGACTCATGGAGAAGAGCCCCGTCTCGGCAATTTTTTTTTGGGACAAATGGTCGCAAGGGATCGCCAACTGCCATGATGAAAAAGGATACACAAAAACGTAAAGGGATAGGGACCCCCTCTACACGGAATTACACCGACAATGCAAGCGACTTTAAAATGAAGGAAACGATGGCCTTGGATGAACACCAAAAAGTGAAAAAGAGGAGGAAGGTGAGAGGAAAGAAAAGGAGAGAGAAAAGAGGATTCCACGCTTAAAAGGGCAATTCCCCTAGAAGGAAGGAAATCTGGATATCCCTAACATAACTGAAACATTCGTGAGTGGTAGTTTAATTCTTCCCAAAAATGACAACGAAGGCGCGCTTGACTATTCAACATCAACCTCAACAGTCTTTTGAAATTCTTTCTATTCAGGCAATAATTAATAAGCAGGTGATTTATAATATCCGAAAAAAGATGAGAGAGGCTCGTTTTCAAACCCTTTTGTTTTGTGCAGCCCCACCGGGTTAGAATGGTGATGAACAACAATTGGGGGAAGAGAGAGAGGAGAACTGCCGTTGTTTGTTCGTAATAAAAATGACAAACGTTATTTTTTTTCAAAGTAATTTAATTGGAAAAAACTCCTAAAGAAAAGGTTCAATCAATAAGGTGTAGTCTTTGTTTAACTGAACCCTTTAATTATTGCTTTTCATTCCAATAAAGTTGTGATTTTATGCACACTAT
>SMDT01001903.1:0-64316 GCA_005392925.1 Aquilaria sinensis
AAACACAACTGCTACTAACTCAAGATCATGCACTGGGTAATTCAACTCATTAGGCCTTAACTACCTAGACCCATATGCAATCACTTGCTTATCCTGCATCAACACACATCCTAATCCTGTCCCAGATGCATCGGTGTATACCACAAAAGTCTCATGCGGATCTGGTAGGATTAAGATGGGAGCAGAAATTAACCTCTTCTTAAGCTCCTGAAAACTTTCCTCACACTTAGGAGTCCAAATGAACTTTTGTGCCTTCTTTGTCAAGGCAGTCAATGACGAAGCTATTATAGAGAATTTCTCAATAAACCTTCGGTAATAGCCCGCCAACCCCAAGAAACTTCTAACTTCAGTTATAGTTGTTGGGCGTTTCCACTCCACCACAGCCTTTACCTTTTCTAGGTCCACACTTAATCCCTGAGCATTTATAATATGTTCAAGGAAAGGAATTTCACTTGCCCAAAATTGGCACTTAGATAGTTTTGCATAAAATTGATTATTCTTGAGCACTTGCAAAGCTATCTTTAAATGCTTTTCATGCTCGTGGGGAGTCTAGGAATACACCAAAATATCATCAATAAACACCTCAACAAACTGATCTAGGTAGGGCCTAAAAATCCAATTCATGGTATCCATGAAAACTGCTGGAGCATTAGTCACTCCAAACGGCATAACCGTACACTCATAATGCCCATACCTAGTCCTGAATGCAGTCTTTGGGATATCTTCCTCCCTTACTCTTATCTAGAAATATCCAGACCTTAGGTCTATTTTGGAAAAGACTTTCGCCCCTCTTAATTTATCAAATAGGTCATCAATTCTGGGCAATGGGTACTTGTTTTTTACAGTCACTGCATTCAGTTTTCTATAATCTATGCACAACCTTAAGGTTCCATCCTTTTTCTTTACAAACAACACTTGAGCACCCCACGGGGAAACACTTGGCCTTATAAAGCCCTTCTCAAGCAATTCTTCTAATTACTTTTTCAGTTCATCCATTTCAGGTGCTGACATTCTATAAGGGGGTATAGAAATTGGTTCTGCCCCAGGCTGTAAGTGTATGGAGAATTCAATCTCCCTTCTTGGGGGTAATCCTGGGAGGTCTACAAGAAAAACTTCTGGAAATAGATTGGCTACTTGAATTTCCTTGAGTTGCTCCTCGACTGCCACCCTATTCAACGAGTAAGTCACCACCTCACTCGAAATGGGAATGGACTCCATTAACTTGAGGTGCAAACTCTTAGCACTACTTGCCAAACCACCCGTGCAAGTCACACTTACCCCTGAGGTATCCTCAAGGGTGACCTTATAACCTGCACAGTCGATATGGGCCTTATACCTACTTAACCAATCCATCCCAAGAACAACATCATAAGGAATCGAAGTCAAGACCCAAAGGTCACTCAAAAACTTACGACCTCCTAATTCCAAAGGATACCCTATGACCAACTCATTGGTAAAAACAATATTCCTCCCAACCGACTTAATGAGCCTCATCTCATCCAACAAAGTTCTTTGCAAACCAAACTTAACAACCATGCTCAAGGAAATGACAGAAATAGTAGCACCAGTATCAAACAGAATTCTAACACTACTATCCTGAACATTAAAGTTACCTTGCACAGCTGTAGGCTCCCTGGGTGCTTGGCCCGTCAAAGCAAAAACTCGTGGTGGCACAGGGGCTCTGACAAAAGCATTACCAGCTCCTGAGGCTCCCGGTCTTCCTCGACCTTGATATTGCCTAAGCCTTGGGCACTCCTTAGCCCAATGTCCAGGCTGACGGCAGTAATTACAAAGATCGGTTCCAAGGGTGCAAGGTTTGTTACCATGAAATCTTTGACACTTAGGACAACGGCCCTTCCCAACCTTCTTGATTTTCTTGGAGGGTCCTTGGTCTCCTCCCATAATAGGCCTTTTGTCCGTCAACCTTGAGTGCACCGGTACCCTCGGCTCAATGGCCTTATCCTTAGGTTTTGCCTCCATTAGTTCCCTTTCCAATACTAAGGCCTTTTGGACAGCCTCATGATAAGTCCGAACTCCAATCATCGTCAAGAAACTCCTTAATTCCACCTTAAGTCCACGAATGAACTTCTTTGCCTTTAGTTCATCTTTCCCGGCCAAATGAGGTACATACCGAAAAAGAGAACTAAACTTCCTTTCATACTCATGGACCGTCAACCTTCCCTGTATCAACTCATCAAATTCAATCCGCTTTTGATCTTGGGCCGCCTCACTGTTGAATTCATTCCGAAATTCCTTCTCAAATTCGATCCAATCAAGCTCTTTAGGTCTTTGCCCGGGCCTACCTTCATTATAAGAGTCAAGCCTCTCCATGACATCTTTCCACCATAAGGAAGCCTTGCCTTCTAAGAAGAAAGGCACCAAATCCATCTTGGCTTTATCATCAAACTTCATGTTCTTGAAGATTTCATTAATCTGATACAACCATCCCTCAGCCATGTCGGGATCTCCTATGCCATTGAACTTTGGAGTATTGATATCTCGGCATAAGGAAGCAAGTCCCATATGGTCTGGAATAACAGGTCTCCTTCTTCTCCTCCGTGGATGGATGTCCTCCTCATCTTCTTCCTCACTATCCTCATCGGAATCCACTTGAACACGCTCATTTACTTGCTCTTGACCTTGCACTTGCCCTTGGGGCGGGGGATTTCTCCCCTGACCTTGGTGCATCGCTGGGCCTTGGTGCACTTCGGCCCTTACCCCATTAAGGTCCTCCAAGGTCTCCCCCTGAACTGGAGGTTGAGCACGCTCCTCTAGTAGAATAGCCATGCCATGTAGCATCCGGTCCATCGATTCATTAAGCCTCTTCAACAAGGAAACTACTTCCCTCATGTCTGCCCCACTAGGGTCACTAGTCCCTGCACTGGAACCCTGAACCTCAATAGCAGTACCTGCCCGAGTGTTCACCATAATACCTACAACCACAGGCAGAAGACCGCACCCAGAGCAACTTATAAGCAGTACTAACCACACTTAGCACAAGAACACTTAGATCTTAGTTCACTTATTGCCTCTACTAGGAACATTTACCCGCTCTGATACCAAAAACTGTCGCGGAACGGGGCCCCAGTGCCCCATAACCTTGTAGGCCTTAGGGATTTATGAATCCCACTAGTTACTATTGGCTAACTATTACTTGTCAATATAAATTAAACAATTTATATGCAACTAGTTTCTTAGCCTACTCAGTTTAAGTTATGCATGCTTCTGTCCTGGCAATGCAAACGAATTTTATAAGTCGTGGATTAAAAACATTGCTCGAGCATTTCACTAAAACATATATAAAACGTGCCAAGACCTTGAAAATACTGGTTGCTTTAACTACAAGTAACAGTTTGTGCATACATTACACCTCTAGCATGCACCCAAAAGTAACAAGATGGATTTACATCACAATGTATCCTATTAGAGGCAACTTACTTAGTACACAAGGTACTATGTACAAGAGACAAAAACTACTAACTAAGATCAACTACTTGAGTCCCACCTTGAGCTATACCAAGCTCCAAGTGTAAACCCTTCACTAGATCTTGTTCTTGTGTACTCTTAGCCTCTACACTGTAAAGGCACAACTTGGTTAGCACATAACTTATACCACAAGTAACTTAGAATCACTAGGATTCTCAAGAGAAATACCTGCAAAACAGAAAGCTTAGGCCTCGACTATCACTTAGTGATTAGGCCCGGAGTTAGAACCTGCACAATAAAACTTAAGGGAATGAGTACTTGAAAGTACTCAGTAAGGATCCCTTGAATACCTGCAAGGAAAAATGCAGCAAACTATGCAATATGGCAACCAAGCAACCAAACAAGCAATTCAATCAACAAACAACTCAAACAATCAACAAAATATGAGATATGCAATGTATGGATGTATGGTATGAAATGCACACAATATATGCACTTGGGACTTTCTGCACTCTAGGTGCCTTAAAACTTTGCCGTGAGCTCAAACGGCGGAGGTACTTGAGATACTGGCCCTCGTATCCCGGATACTTTACCTCACTTAAGTCCCACTTACGGGTTCTAGAGTAGGTCGTCACCTATCTCAAACTTACCTGCCTTTACCCTTAACTTATTGTACAGGGTAGTCTTCCTATGTGGTTTAACTAGCCAAACCCTCAAGGTTTAACTCAGAACACTACTAGTGGCTTGCTTACCAAACCAAATGGTTCGGTTGGGATCGACTTAGGTTTTTCTCTTCATTGACCATATGTAAATGACGCTCTATACGGCCAATAAAGAGTCTAAAAACCCACTTAAATCCCCTTAATGCTCATCTAAAAGCTTAAGCATTATGAATAACTTAGCCACCAAGTCACACTTTTGTTCCTAACCACACAACTTGACTACCTCTTAAATAATGCACAATTCCCGCTCTAGGAACGAATTCTAGACCCAACCGAGGCTACGGAACGTCTTAGAATAGCCTAGGAATAGAAACCGAGAGTCTAAGACACTCTTAGGATGCCCGGAAGAATGGCCCAAAATTCCTTAAGGTCACCTCTGGCGCTGCGGTGCCATAGAGCAAAAGCATAGCGCCGGCGAACAAAACTGAGTGAAAAATCGCCCCCTGGTGCCGCGGCGCCAGTGTACTTCCGGCGCTGCAGCGCCAATGCCATTTTCTGTGGGGCGCTGCAGTCCCGGTACACGTCGCCTTCTCGCGTGCGGCACCAACTGCGGGGCGCTGCGGCGCCAGTACACTTACTTCTGGCGCTGCGGCGCCAACGCCATTTTCTGCGTTGCGCGACAGCGTGCGTTCTTGCACGAAAACTGCTCAAACTCTCTCATTTCTAATCCAAATGACTTGGGTCTTGTTCCTAACTCATTCCCACACACAAAACTACCAAACCATGCATTATTTGAGCTTAATTACTTGAACCCTTACCTCAATTTAGCTACAAAGCAAGCATTGAAACACAAGCCACCTTAGCTCAATCAAGCTTCTTTGAGTTCCACACCTAAAACCAATGCAATTTGGCATCCAACCCAATCAAACTAAGACCATTTCTAGCTCTAGAAACAACCTAGAATCAATCCAAATGAACCCAAGAAGCTTACCCACGAAATTTGATTCCAAACTAGCACCAAAGAGCAAACTTGAGCTAGAACACCAGCAAAGAAGCTTGGTGATTCTTTCTAACACCTTGGGCACCCTTAATTTGATGAAAACTTGCAAGGAAATGGAAGCTTTGGGCTGTGAATTTGGGAGAGGAGAGGGAGCCACGAAATTTTGGGACTTAGAACAAATGGCTAAGGATGAAGGAACTTAGCTTATAAGCTTATAATCACCCCAACTTTTCCCTCCCTTGCACTTAAGTCCTCAAACTCTCAAAAGCTTTAAATGGGTCACTAAACTCTCACCCAAAACCAACTTTCCTTTGCTCTAAAGGATGCTAAAAGCTTCTCAAACTTGATTTTCTTGGACACTTTAGCCACTTAAGATTCTAAATGGCCCAAAAAGAACACTTAGTGCCACAAGTTCTCAAAACTCACAAGGACGTTCTAAAGCTAGAATAACTAATGGTCTTGATTTAACTATGCCAAATCACACTTAGGAACTCACTTACTTAATTAAGCTTACCTTACTTGCTTATCAAAGTGCTAACTTGAGGTACTTAATTTAATAAACACTTAATTAACGTAAAATAAATACTTACTTGATTAATCAACTAGGAGAGCCGTCACACAAAAAGCATCTCAAAACCGTCTTAAATAATGGGGACCACATCCGTCATAAAAGCGTAGGACAAAAAGCATCTCAAAACCGTCGGATATACTGGAGTCATAAAAGCGTAGGACCCTTTTACGTTTATCCGACGGTTTTTATTTCCGACACTACTTTTTCCTACGTTTTTGTCCGACGATTTTAATCGTAGGAAATAACCATTTCCTACGGTTTCCCTACATTTTTTCCTGTCTCAAATGCCTTGTTTTCTTGTAGTGCAAATGACAACTGTCTGGAGACTATTAAACAATAAGAAGATGAAAGTCAGCGCTGCGCTATTCCGATAGGAACACTGGTGAAGAGTTTAGAGTTGGATTATTGATGCCAAGTTTTTTCGCATACGACTGGGATTGGGTTACTTTTTCCGAGCACTAAACCAAAACTTTCAAAGTTCAAAAAGAACTTTTTTGTCAAAAGGAATTGTTAGCCAGGTCAAGGTAGCTCAAGTAATTATTGTTAAAACTACATAAGTACGATAAATTTCCGCTAAAATTATTGTTGGACAAACTCAGAACTGCTGCCTTCGTCAGAAACTATGGAATGAAACCATAAAACAGATTGGAGCTTAGATCAAATGTAAGGGGATAAGCAAATTTGTACCTCAAGTTTGTCACTTTTCCGCTCACATGTTAGCGAATGTCTCCTTCTCAAACTTATAACATTCCTTTATTTTATTCAGCCAACAAAAAAATATCCCAACTCTTGGTCTTTTTTATGCCTTTAATTTTGCGAGACCAAAGAGGAATATTGTTAGCAGGAGGAGCAACAGATTGATAATTATTGAAAATGTGAAGGTCCTAGTCATGAGTGATGTAACAAAAAAACCTTCAACCATTTTTTGGCCAATAGTTATTTGATTTTCTGACCTCTGTGTATATAATAATACATGTAGCACTGCTGTTTCTTTATCAATGATGTTATACATAATCTATACGATGTTATACATAAATATATCAATGTCATTTGAATGTCAATAATATATTTTTATGAATTTATCCTTAGCCAATTAAAAGAATAATTAAAAATACTTTTTTATTTGTAGAAAATCTTTCAAACGTACTTCTCAAACTTCTTTAAAGTTAATTAATGGTTTACTTGATGTACAACTCAGATAAATAATCAATGCATATGAGAATAAATACTTCTGATCTACCTAAAAAAATCTTAGTTAGCCAATACAACCCTAAAATTAATTAAAAAAGAAAAGATAAATAAGATAGGTCGTACACTTGTTTTGGCGTATGTAAGACATTTTCTGCGTTATCCCTTCAATAAAATTCTCTCCTTTTTTTTTTTTGTTTCTTTTTTACCAATGAGGTCTCAAATTAAAGATTGATGGTCGAACATTACATGGAAAATATTAAAGTTTTTAGCCCTATACTCCTATGTTGGCATTGTGCTTTCCATTCAAGATAACAAGTTTCATCCATAAAATGGTTAAGATTGACCATTTTATTGAGGTTAAGGTGCGCCACGAACAAAATAAAAAGTTAGGGTCAGGCGAGGAATAATAATTAAATATTAGGATCCAAGCGTTAATTAATACCTTATCTACCTAACCTTAATTTTCATGGCAGCTTTCATTTTTTTTTTACTTGCTAATCTCAATGTTCATAACCTAATAGGTTAGACAATTTCATACTCCAATTCTAAGCTTCCCTCGGCTAAAGATATTTTTATACTGGGAAATCGCATGAGACTTTGAATCATTAACTTCACAAAATCTCAATTGAGTAGTGCTTTGGCATTATTTTATTAACTTAGGGTGTGTTCAAACATAAGTTTTTCTAAAAATATGATATTCATTTGTATATATAGTGGAAGGCAATTTTTTATAAAAATTAAGTAAGGATTGTTTCATAATTTTTATTTTTCTTCAAGCCAGATAAAAAGGATTTCATAAAATTTATTTACTTTCTAAAAAATATTCAAGTGATTGTAAAGTAATTATTGTGTAGATAGATTATTAAATTTCAAATTGATTCTAAACCGAAAAATAAATAATAAATAATAAATAATACATTATTAATGGTATAAGTCATAAGATGAGCAAAACCTTGTGGGTTTTGACGGTAGAAGTACGTACATGTTGTTTATGGAGTGCTCTTGTGGACTTTCCAAAAGGTTCATTCGTCAATCCAAGAAGAGTTTATCTTTCTTCTTGGTTTCTCTCGTTACTTGAAAGCACATTAAAAAAAATAAAAATGTATAGTAGAAGTCTAACTATGGTTGATAAAAGTTCTTGTGGAAAAAAAAAACCTATAAGAGTTAAAAAAAATTATTATGTTAAAAAATATGTTAATTCTGTGTTTCGTGGTAAATGTGTTTGAGTACACGTAAGTTTGGGAATGTCGAATTAATAGGAGGTTAACATTTCTAGTACATGCATTGGATAATTTGTTTGACATTAAAAGAGAGCTTTTTTTTTCCACTTTGATTTTTTAGTTTAAATTGAACATCGTTTGAAAGTTAATAGCTTATTTTCCTTATGGATATATTTTTATACAGTAATTGATTTCCAAGTTCTTTTCATTTCCAATTTTACATCTCATAAAAAATTTTAATTAAAAAACATTAGTAGTTTTCATAAAAGGTATACTAAAAGGACATTTTTAAACTTCTTAAATTATTGAGCTCTAGTCGACTTATAATTTAGGCAAACAATCTCTGGTTTGAGAAGAAAAATACCAAAAGTACAAAATCCAACACCACATGGTCTAGTACCAACTAATCTCGAACTATATATATAATCCCTATATACATAATCCCTTTATTGAAAATATCAGTCAAGTGAACCTTCAGTGAAAAATTGATTTCATTTTAAATTATTAACATCAACTTTTTGTAAAAGCAAGTTTCATAAATTAGTTTTTTTTTTCTAAACTAATTTGCACCACTAGCATCATTACTCTCATATGTTTGCTATGTCCGTCTAAATGAACTCAAGGAAATTGGATTACATATTTTTATATTTAGATATTTAATATAGTTCGGGCTTTTAGTTAATGTATACTGCAGTCTGTGAGTTATATGCTTATAAATTGAAAAGAGTATGACACAAATACATAAAGATATAATTAGAAGCAGAATTTACATGTATAACTTCACCTATCACAATTCTCATGAACCTTTAAGAATTTTTGTGAAATTAAAATAAATAATAAAAGTTGATGCTACAGATCGAAAAAGATAATGTCGACAAATATTTTTTTGAAAGAATAATGTAGGCAGCTATCTTTATATTTAAGGAAATTCAGTAAGTAATTATTTATCACAAATTTATACAATTTCCATGGAGAGAATTTTATTTATTTGTTGATGAGGATTGGTTATTATTATTATTATTATTATTATTATTATTATTATTATTATTATTTTGAAGAGAAATCTTGAATATAGTATAATTTGCAGCTGAACCGGTAAAATATTGATAAGCAAGTGTCGAAAAGATTCCAATCGGAAGATATTGGGTGGAGTTTGTAATATTGATAATCAAATAAGTACTAGTTCAGTTTGTTAGGATCGCGCAGCGGACGATAACTTCGAGGGCAAGATGATTAATAAAAAATGACACTAGAAATTCTACGTAGTTCACCTTTAATTTAGAATTACATCCACGAGAAAAACTCCAAGATTTTCTTCTACTATAAAAATAGTATGCTTATAAAGAGAGAATCTTTTTTAGACAAAAAATTCTAAAGAAATGAGATAAACTCAAAATAATGACGCTTAAGTGTTTCCCAAACACAAAAAAAAAAAATATCTCTCTCTTTTTTCACTCCCCAAAAAATAAATCTCTTCCACAATTTTCTTCAAAACAATTTTGCTCTAATTTTTCTATTTTTGAGCTTTGTTGCTCTTCACTTCTCACTTTGAAACGATGGAACTAGGTAGCCTTTTATAGGCTGAAGCACCGTATGATTGCAATTAATTCACCTCCTAATTGTCGCCTATATTCTACCAACTAAGTTAATTTCATTCAATTCCATCCAACTCTCAGCTAGAGGTGGGACGTGGGCCGGGACTAGACCAGAAGTCAACCATGGCCCGACCTAGTCAAACCCGCCCTGGCTCGTCCCGAGCGAAGCCCGCAAAGATATAGGCCGAATATGGGCCCGAGAGGAGGAAGAGGTGCAAAACGGATAGCCCCGGACCAGGAAAAAACCAGCGACCCGCCCTGCCCCAGACCGGCCCCCTTGGAGCCCAATGGCTCCTGCCTGCGCAACAGAATCCTGCAAAAAACTTTTAAAAATTGGTTAATTACACAGCATGCTCTCCAACGATTTTCTGCTCTATTTTAGCCCCCAAAATTCCATTTTCACCTCTCCTAACAACTAGATTTCAAGGACTTTTTGGTCAAACTAATTTTTTGCTTTCCCCTATAAATACCAGTGTCATTTTCACTCAATCTTCACACAATCACTCAATCTCTCTTCTTCCTCTACTATATTCTCTCAAGCATTCTCCTTATTTTCTTAATCTCTTCCAAATTTCTTACTAATCTCCCCCTAATATCTTCATAATCTCCTTTTAATTTTACATTAATCACTACTATTAGTTCGTGAGTTATGGCTTCAAAAGGAAAGGGCAAGTCGACAGAGAGTTCATCTTCCTGCACGACCGGCCTTCGAGCCTTGTTCCGTCGCCGTTCTCGGCCTGCCGATAAAGGTATCTCAATTCAAGAGTTGTACGACGATGATGCCGGAATCGATATGACAAATTACAATTTGGGTCTCGATGATCAATTACCCAATAATGAATTGGAAGAGTTAAATGTGATGGCGCCCGGGAATCCGTCAACAGAACCGACACCTACAAGTCATTGACCCACTGTAGAGGAAACCTAAGCACAAAGTAGATCCTAAAGACTAACTACTTGGGTTTGGGAGCATTATGAGCTTGTACACGAAGGTAAGTCGAGATACAGGAAATGCAAACATTACAGGAAAAATTAGTGCATAAAAAGAATTTCGGCACTGTAACGCTAAAGCGGCATATTGAAAATCAACATCTTAATGTCCTCCCTAATGTCGGGACTAGTTCTGAAGGACAAACACAACTTGGGTCTACAACCGACGTCGGCGGGCCAGGTATATTTCGTTTTAGTCAACAATCTTGTAGAGAAGGTATGGTAAATTGGATGATGCTTACCAAAAAATCTTTTTCACAATCTGAAGATGTCCTCCTAGAATCTTGGATAAAATCACAATTAAATCTTGCATTTAGAAAAGTATCTAGGAAAACCGCTAGGAAAGAAAGCTTTAGACAATTTGAAGCTAGAAAATCAGATTTGCAAGCCTATTTTTCTGTTTTTGATCATTGTGTGGTATTTACTTCTGATATGTGGACATCATCTATAGGTCAATCATTCTATTGTGTTATTTCTCATTGAATTGATTCTGATTAGATAATGCAAAAATAAATTTTTTCATTTAAGGCTATTGAAACAGATCATACTAGTTATCAAATATTCAATTGTATCTTAGAAACTTTACGTGATTATTTTTGTACTAATAAAATCCTGTGCATTTCATTTGATAATGCTTCAAACAATGATATTACCGTTCTTCTTTTGAATCAAACATTGAAGCCACTTTTCAATGGTGCATTCTTTCACGTTAGATGCATGTGTCATATTTTGAACATTTGTGTGCAAAAAGATTTAGAAGGTTTCAAAAATGAGATTCTGCTTATTCGAAACTCATTGAAATATTTGATGTCTAGACCTGCTATGTTTCATGAATTTAAAAGCTTTTGTTTTGAAAATCAAAAAGAATTTTCTTGGAAATAGTTTAAATTGGATTGCCCAACCCGCTGGAACTCCACATATTTGATGTTGCAAGATGCATTCCCGTATGCAAATTTGTTGTCATATTTCATGAATTTAAAAATGGGTTGTGAATTTCTTACCATTGAAGTTTGGGAAAAATGTTCCAAAATTGGTGAATTGCTTAAGTTTTTTTATGAGGCAGCTGAATTTTTCTCTGGTGTTTACTACCCAATCATTCATCAAGTTTTGTTTTATTTAGTGAACATTACATATGCTTTACATCATTTTGAAGATGATGAGTTGTTAAAACCGACTGTCAAAATCGAGAGTAGGCAATAAATGAATTAATTCAGATTTTAATTCAAAAGCAACCTCAATATTAGGAAAATCGATGCACAAGGGTTGCTGGACAATACCGGGAGTTGCCAGCTCCCTTAGTGTTTTTTGGGCTGCCATCTCTATATTAACAACTAGTTCTTCTTTGCTTTCTGAGTTGCTGTTCGCAGATGTCGAAGTTGAAAAATTGACTGCTTACCTTTTCACTTTCCTGTTTGTCTTTGCTATCTTCTCAATCTCTGGATAAAACACTAATTCACCTGTACGAGAAAATCTGGGCATAAGTTAGTTAACTGAGAAAGAAAGAAAATAAAGAAAATAAATAAATAAATAAATAAATGAAAAGGAAACTTTAACAAAAAAAGAAATCTCCCTAGCAACGGCGCCAAATTTTTTGTTGGTCGTTGAAACCACAAAAAATAATTCTGGTTTTCCTAACAACTCAGAATAAATAAATTTGTAGTCTAGTAGTGAAAACCAAGTCGAATCTCAAGGGAAATTTCTTAACTAAAAGTTTCCTGTCAGAAAACTGAAATAAAAAGTTTGGGGGTTTTCTTGAATTGAAAGCTAAACTAAATGAACTGTAGAATTAAAATAAAATTAAGTAATACTAAAAACGCTCAGTTCAGGGTTAATTATCCATTCCAATCACGCAGCTGATCATTGAAAGAAAATATTTCTTTAATTCAAGTAAATAAACAGGACTCTCTTTAAAGCTAAAAAGAACCCTAAGAATTCAGCAGTAAAATTAACCAGAAAAAAGCTTCAGATTAATTTCTTAATTTTGAGTAACCAGCTATTGAAAAGCAATTTCTAACAAACCCAAAATTAGCATTAAGAACAATGAACCAAAAAGTTTATTCCAGGCAATAATTCAAAAGCTTGAACAATTTAACGTGTCTTACTTCTTCGTATGAACTAACCAGAAATAAAAGTAATCTCTAGTTAATTCACTTGCTTCTAAATCGAATTCTTCACCTAAGCGGTTGAAAGAAAATCAAACAGATTTGCAACTGCAGAACCAATTCAACAAGCGAGAACAGGAAAATTAATTGCAATAAATCTGAACAACAAAAAAGTAAGTACTTGAAATTAAATAAAGTTTAAGCAAAAAAAATCAATCATCACAGCCGGTATTAGAGATGAAAATCGTCCTTAGAACTGAACCAGATAAATTACTCACTCATGTTTAAAAGAAAAATAAAAAAGAATAATAAAAAAAACTAAACTGTAGAAAGAAAGAGAGAGAGCCGGCTACCAACGGCGGCAGCCATGCCTTTAACATCTAATAAAACAAACCTAGTGTGCTAAACTCATAAAAACTCCCTAAATTTTCTATATTATTACAAAATTACCTTGATGCGGTCATTATTTCTTAAAATGCAAAGCATGAAAGTTGTATAGCTCTTTCTTATCTTCAAAACGACACCTGAATCGTATAAAACGGACATCTACAACCAAAGATATGCCCAAAATAGCACAACTGCTTTTGAACCAGCTGTGACTCGCAAATCGTGACTTTGAAGCTGAATTTGACCCTCTTAACGTGCAAATTGGGTTCCATGGTCTGAATGTGACTTGTAGCTCCAGATGTTAGCTTTGTAATGAATCAAGAATCACTTGATTCCGATCTCTATAACTGAAGATATGATTTTTGTACTGTAGCATCGCCAATCTGTCAAAATCATGAAAGAACACAACCAAATTAAAACGTATAAAATTGAAAATTAAATTAACTTTCAATCAATTGAGTCGAAATATGCTTTAAGCTATAAAACGTACTCAAAATATATCTTTAAGATTCAAAACATATTAAAACATACTAAATATAAGAGAAATAAATATAATAAATATAAGCTTATCACCGATGCGGTAGAAATATGCATGTGCAACTGAGATTAGGGCTTCGCAGCACTCTGGCAGTAAGACCAAAAGAGTTCAGATGAGGAGGTAATATCTGATACAGAGACTTAAATTTTTTTTTTCAAGTATACATGTAGTTTGTATTTGATCTGATTATGCTGTTCAGCACAAATCATAGGTTTTTATTATTCATCATTTTTGGAACGTTTTTGCCATTTCAAAATGTAAAGCCCGTTCTGATTATTTGTAAGTGTCGTTTAGTTTTTTAACTTAATAAAACTTACACCGGAGGTGGTGTTTTCTCTTAAAAATATTTATGACATATATAATTAATTATGTTTCTAATTTTTTTTTAGGCCCGAGTCGGGCTAAACCGGTTCCCACCTCTACTCTTAGCCGCAATTTTGATTAAAGAGATAGGGGAAGAAAGAGAGAGAAGAAAGAAAAAGAAGAAAAAGACAAGGGAAAAACCCACATAGGTGGGAAAAGTCAGCAATCTCCCCCTCCCACCTCATGTGAGAATTCCACGATTCCTGTTTCTGGTTGACAATATTCAAACTTCTCTCTTAGTAGAATTTTGGTCAACATATTAAATCCATTTCATCAGTATGGATCTTCTCAAGCTGTAATAATTTCATTTTTAATGCATTCCTTATCTAGTGATATCTCACATCAATCTGCTTCGATCTAAAATGAAAAGAAGAATATTTACCAAGATGAATTGTGCTCTAACTATCACAGAAAAACTAATACTTCTCTTGGTAAAAACCAAGTTCTTTTAAGAACTTTTTCATTAATAGCAATTCCTTACAAGCTTTCATTATTGCAATAAACTTCACCTCAGTTGTTGAAAAAGTAACACATTTCTGCAATCTTGACTGTCATGACACAGCTCCCCCTGCAAATATAATTATGTAACTCGATGTAGACTTTCTTGAGTCAATATTGCCAGCCATATTTGCATCTGTGTAGTCAACTAACATAAGCTTTGTATTTCCAAAACATAAGCACATTTTGGAAGTACCACAAAGATACATGAAAATCCATTTAACTGCAGCCCAATGTTTCTTACCAGGATTTGAAAGGAACCTACTTATTACACGAACTAAGTAAGCAATATTTGGCCTATACATACCATAATATACATCGAACCTCCAACTCCTGAGGCAAATGTAACCTTTTTCATTTCTTCTTTTTCTTTATCTGTAGAAGGGCATTGTTTGAAATTTAATCTAAAGTGATTAGCAAGAGGACAACTAACTACTTTAGCCTTGTCTATATTGAACCTCTGAAATACCTTCTCAATATACTTCTCCTGTGATAACCATAATTCATGCCAAGAATTTGCTTTGCTGGCCTAAAGCCTTTTATAGCAAAAGACTTACTTAACTGCTTCTTCAAGATATTGATTTTGGAAATATTCTGGCCAACAATCAATACATCATCCACATAGAGCAGTAGAATAATGAAATTATCATTAGAGAAGTTCTGCATAAATACACAGTGATCTAAAATAGTTTTCTTGTAGCCTTGTTCCTCAATAACTAACTCATACATCTTATACCACTGCCTGGGTGCCTGCTTCAAACCATATAAGCTTTTCTTTAGCTTGCAAATATAGTCCCATTTTCCTTTTACTTTGAAACCCTTTAGTTACTCCATGTATATTTCTTCTTCAAGTCACCATATAGGAAGCCAATTTTCACATCTATCTGCTCAATTTCTAAGTCGAGACTCGCTGCTAATCTCAGAACTGTATGGATGGATAGATGTCATTTTCACCACTGGTGAAAAAATCTCATTAAAGTCAATACCTTTCCTTTAGCTAAAAACTTTGAAAACTAATCTGGCTTTGAACTGTGGCTGTGAATTGAATTCTTCAGACTTGATTTTGAATACCCATTTATTTCAAAGCTCTTTTGCTCTTCGGCAACTTCACTAGCTCAAATGTTCTGTTCTCATGCAAGGATCTCATTTCTTCTTGTACGACGTCAATCCACTTTTCCTTGCATGTATCATCCATAGCTTTCTGGTTCTTCCCTATTAATCAATAGCACATACTCATTTTCAGGATATTTAGTAGAGCATTGTTTGACTTTATTGGATCTCCTTAAAATTGGAGAACCCACTGGTGCTGGTGGCTGTTGATGAACATCATCATCATTAGCATTACCTAGTTCATTCTCAATGGGAATATCATGATCACCTTCCCCTGGTTGATCATTTTGTACGTCATCTCTAACCTATCTTTATACTATTGTTGGAGGAATCAGCTATAAGTCTGTTGAACTATCATCGGATCTTGAAGCATTCTTTTTAGCTTTCTCAATATCCTTAATGGTTTGATCTTCAACAAGTACAGCATCACGGCTCCTGACAAGTCTCTTCGTGGCTAGATCATAAAATCTATAGCCAAATTATTCTTTGCCATAGCCAATAAACACACACTGTCGTGTCTTGACATCAAGTTTAGACCTCTCATCTTTTGGGATATGCACATAGGCTTTGCAGCAAAACACTCGCAGATGGTCATAGGAGACATCCTTTCTTGACTATACTTTTTCTGGAACATTATACTATAGAGGGACAAATGGTGAAAGATTCAACATGTGAGCAGTTGCTAGCAATGCTTTACGCTAGAACATCTGAGGTAATTTTATATGTGAAAGTAAGCATCTCACTCTCTCCATCAAAGTCCTATTCATCCTATCAGCTAAACCATTTAAATGAAGTGTCTTAAGTGGTGTTGTCTGATGTCAAATGTCATGCTCTTTGTAGTAGGCATGAAATGGTCCAACATACTCTCTACCATTGTCTATTTGTATGCGTTTCAGCTTCTTGCCTATTTGTTTTTTAACTAGGGTTAAAAATTGCTTAAAAACTTATAACACCTGATATTTTGACTTCAGAGTATATACCTATGTCTTTCAAGAATGATCATCAATGAAAGTCACAATGTATCGAGCACCACTAAGTGACTTCGGCATTGGGCCACACAAATCTGAGTGTACCAAATCCAACACATTCTTTACTCTGGAAGAAGGGAAACTCTTGAAAGACACTCTATTTTGCTTTCTTACCAGATAATCAACACATTTTTTCAAACGGACCTGATTCAATCCAGGTAACGTCTTCTTTTTGGCATGATGGGTTATGCTTTTCTCACTCATGTGACCCAGTCGTTTACGCCATAACTACACTATACTGTCATTCTCCACTATATTCACAGCATCATGGGAGAGCTTTGCCTGCATCGTGTACAGTTTTGAGTTCTTTGTTCCTCTGGCCACCACCAGGGTTCCTTTTGTTAGCTTCCATTGACCATTAAAGAAGGTGTTGCAGGAACCTTTATCATTAAGTATGCCTGTTGAAATTAGATTCAGGCGTAAATTTGGAACATGTCTGACATCCTTTAGGACTAACCGTGTATCATTCTAAGTCTCTAGAGAAACATCTCCTTTGCCCACAACTTATGTAAGACTCTCATTTCCCATTCTTATAACACCAAAATTGCTAGGTGTATAAAATGAGAAGGATTCTTTCCAAGAAGTGACATGAATGGTAGCACCACTATCAAGCACCCAGTTTATCTCACAGGTTGCAAGATTGATAATATCATCATCATGGACAATGTTGAACTTATCGGCAACATTTGCTTGATCATCATCACTGTTGTCATCCTTTTTCGGTAATGGCAGAACTTCTTTATATGCCCTTTTTCCTACAGTAATGGCATTTAATGTTTGCATATTTGTTTGATCTTCCTTTACTCTTATCTCTTAGTTTTAGCCCCTAGTCTCACTTTTTCCTCTGGAATATACTATAATGAGGTCTGATTGTGATGAAGAAGATCCTCATGATTTTTGTCTCATCTCTTCATTTAGGATTTCAGTTTTTAAGAATTTAACAATTACTGCACTATTTGGTACAGAATTTGTAAGTAAAATTCTCAAAGTCTCCCAAAAATCTTGCAAGGAGGCTAACATTATAAGAGTAAGTACCTCATCATCAAACTTTATGCCCATTATGGATAACTATTTCACAATTTCTTGAAAATTGTTTAGATGATCTGCCATGCATTAACCTTCCTGGTATTTTACCTGAAGTAATTTTGTCAAATAAAATAATTTGTTGTTGCCGGTTTTTTAAGCATACAGCTCTTTAAGCTTATTTCACAGTGTCCACGCATGAGTTTCTGTAGATATATGGTTGTAAACATTATCTTCGACAAATTGTCAGATAAAACTACATACTTGCTCATGCTCGAATGCCCAGTCCTCTTCGATCTGTCCTCTGGTTTGGTTGTACCAAACAAAGGGGCAAGTGCATCTGCGTCACATATAGGAGATACTTCATCTTGCTTCTCTATATGTGGTAATTCGAGTCATTCAAACTAATCATCTTGTTGGTCTTGGCCTTCATGATGATAATAAATACCTAGTATCAAACAAAAATGATGAATAATCTAACTTATTTTTTGATGTGGAGGACCAATGTTTCGGTACCAATCATAAAGCATACTGTTGACACCAAATTTCGTCCGAAACTTAAAAAAAAATAAATAAATAAATAAATAAAGAAGATTAATTAATTAATTATCATTATTATTAAAAAAAATTAATTAAATAGCTTATGGGGGCATTTTGTTTTATAGGGTTAGTTTTAAAATAATTATATATATCTATATTATATATATATATCTATGTGTGTCTATACTATGTAAAAGGAAAATTTTGAAAAAAAAAATTAACAAAAAATGAAAATTTTGGGGTGAAAATGACAAAATTGAGAAAATTTGGGAAAATTTGACAAAATCTGGAAAATTCTAGGAGGATTTGGTAATTTCTCAAGTCATTTTTGGGCCAAACAGACGGTTTTGGCCCAAATTGACAGAAAAAGACAAATTTGTCCCAATCAGAAGTCTCAGGAACATGTCAGAAGTCAAAAACACATGAAGGACTAAAACTGTCATTTTACCAAAATAAGAGATAAGTCTGTTTTTAATTTAATTTCAAATTTATTTTTAATTAAAGGGATCCAGTGCTTCTTCCCCTATAAATAGGGGTCGAAATCTGTGAAGAAAAAAAAAAGAGGAAAGATTAGAGTTCAAAAACCAAAAAAAGAAAAAACTGTAGCTTAGTCCCTTGCCTCTTCTCCCTCTTCCCAGAAAACTTGAACTTTCCCCTTTGTGCTGCTGTCACCCTCCGTTTGCCATCCAACAATTCCCAATCAACGCCGTCACCGATTCCGTTTCACTTTGCCGTTTCTACGTCCGTCACGCCGCTGCCTCGTCGCCGTCGCCGTCGTCCAGCCACCTCCGTCGCCGCCTCTCCAGCCCTGCCAGTCACGCCGTCGCCCACGTCACGCCGTCAGTCCCATCCCTCGCCTTCCGCTGCACGTTGCTACCGCCCCGTACGGGACCTCTGTCGTCCTTATCCCACGCATCGCCACCCCGTCCTGCCGCCGCTTCCACCTCCGTCTCGTC
Source organism: Aquilaria sinensis (assembly GCA_005392925.1). Classification (NCBI taxonomy): domain Eukaryota; kingdom Viridiplantae; phylum Streptophyta; class Magnoliopsida; order Malvales; family Thymelaeaceae; genus Aquilaria; species Aquilaria sinensis. Next base: position 19,201 of record SMDT01001903.1, read on the forward strand.
ACCATCACCGCCACTCTTTCCCCTGCCCGACACGGTCGCCACCTTCCTCCCTCCTTTGTGCGCGAGCTCGTCCTTCTCCTCCGCCATCAGTTCCCCTCCGTCCCTCGCTGTCCTCCCGCCAGAAGCTGCCGACCAGGTGCGCCGCCATCCGAGCTTCATGCCACCAGCTGTAGACCGTCTAGACGTCGCCGGAAAAATAAAGGATTGAAACGCGACCCGTTCGACCCGTCTGATTCAAATCTTCTCCCCTTTAGGTATAACTCTTCCTTAGTCCTTCTAATCTTTTATTTTGTTCATAAAAGTCTCTAACTTTCTTATTCTTGCAGATAGGCCATTAACAGCAAAACTTTGGATGTTTATTTTTCATTCTCGTTATATTGTTTTATTTTTTTCATGGGAGGTTATACCTCATACTTTTTTAGTGGATGGCTAAAAAGCCCCATTTTTTTTTAATCTTTTTATTTATTTCTCTGCAATTATTTTACTTTCCGCACTTTTATTTTTTTCATGGAAGGTTATACCTCCTACTTTTAAAGTGGATGGCCAAAAAGCCCCACTTTTTCCTTTGTTTATTTAATTTTCTGTAATTATTTAATTTCCGCATTTTTTTTAAGTGGATGGCCAAAAAGCCCGCTTTTTCTTTATTTATTTACTTTTCTGTAATTATTTACTTTATGCACTTTTATTTTTTAGTGGATGGCTAAATGCCCTACTTTCTTTATTTATTTACTTTTCTGTAATTATTTACTTCATGCACTTTTATTTTTTATGTGGATGGTTAGACACCCCGCGTTATTTATTCATCTTTTATTTCTGTAATTTATTTTCCTCTTATGTGGATGACTAACTTTATTTTATTTATCATTTTTATCATTACAATAAAAACCCCCCGTCCTTTATATTTTATCATTTTTAATATATATTGGAATATTAAAACATTTTTTTATTATTTCCTTTAAATAACCAAAAAAAGCTAATCTTTTTATTCTTTTTTAAAAAAATGAAAAGATAATAAAATAACTTTATAAAAAAAATACAAATTAATATTAAGATCATTAAAATCCGTACTCGGATAATTCAGCAGAATTGATAGTATGGATTAATTAAAACATTCAATAATAATTAAAATTAAATTTTTTTTCATTAAAATCCATATCCGGGTAATCCGATAGGATCCACGATTTGCAAAAAAAATAATTTTTTAAAAAATAAAAATAATCAAATACCAAAATTAAGAAATTCATATTCGGATAATTCGATAGAATTGATGATATGGATTAATTAAAATATTCAATAATAAATTAAAAAAATTAAGATTTTTATTCCATATTCGGGTGATCCGATAGGATCTACGATATGGAAAATATCAAAGTTTTTTTTTAAAACAATCCGTATTCGGATAATTTAGCAGAATTGATGATATGTTAAAATATTCAATAATAAATTCAAAAAAAAATTAAGATTTTTATTCCATATCCGGGTGATCCGATAGGATCTACGATATGGAAAATATCAAAGATTTTTTTAAGAAATCCGTATTCAGATAATTCGGCAGAATTGATGATACGGATTAATTAAAATATTCAATAATAAATTAAAAAAAAATTAAGATTTTTATTCCATATCCAAGTAATTAAGATCAAAGTTTTCATTAAATTCGGCAGAATGATGATACGGATTAATTAAAATATTCAATAATAAATTAAAAAAAATTAAGATTTTTGTTCCATATCCGGGTGATCCGATAGGATCTACGATATGGAAAATATCAAAGTTTTTTTTAAGAAATCCGTATTCGGATAATTCGGCAAAATTTATGATATGGATTAGAAATTAATTAAAACATTTAAATAAAAAATTAAATTTCATTAAATTTCATATCCTGGTGGTTCGTTAGAATCCACGGTTCGGAATTATTAAATTTATTATTAAATTTATCAAAAAATTTAAAACTCCATATCTGGCTGATCTGATAAGATTCATGGTTTTGGAATTAAATTAAAAATAAAAATTATTCTCAACCAAAGATTAGTTCAAGAAATAAATAGTTAGAAAAAGATAAAAAACTAAACCCCGTGGTACCAATTTTCGGGCGCTTTAATAAGGTTATTTTAGCGTAACCGACTCACGATCTTAGAATCTCTCGCAGACCACAACAGGTATCCAATCGACCTAGGTAAACTGATTGGTGGCGACTCCTTTTTAAAATCACGTTGCTACACATACGATAAGTAGATATAAACACCAAGCCTTGCTCTGACATTTGTTGTTGGGATCGCGCAGCGGGTAATAACTTCGAAGGCAAGATGATTAGTAAAAATGATACAAAAAATTTAACGTGGTTCACGCTTAATTTAAGGCTATGCCCACGGGACAAACTCTGAGATTTTTCTTCCGTTATAAAAATAGTAGGCTTATAGAGACAAAATCTTCTCTAGACAAAAAATTCTAGAAATATGAGATAAACCTAAATTAATGACACTTAAGTGTTTCCCAAACACCAAAAAAAATATATCACTATTTCGTCACTCCCAAAAAAATAAATCTCTCTCATAATTTTCTTTAGAATAATTTTGCTCTAGTTTTTCTATTTTTAAGCTTTGTTGCTCTTTACTTCTCACTTTGAAATGGTGGAACTATGTGGCCTTTTATAAGCTGAAGCATCACCTGATTGCAATTAATTCACCTCCTTATTGTTGCTTGTATTCTGCCAACTAAGTTAATTTATTCAATTTAATCCAACTCCTAGCTAGTGTTGTTAAAACCGGACCGAACCGGCCGGTTCGACCGGTTTGACCGTGAACCGTGAACCTTTCCGGCTCAGTTATCGGCCCATATAGACTTTGGTCAAGAACTGGTTAAAACCGTATGGAACTGGCGAACCGTTAAACCGTATGAACTGATGGTCTAACATTAACAACTACAATAGAAAAACTGAAAAAGAAAACAAAAAAGAAAACCCTACGTCCGTTTGGATTCAATTGCATGTGAAAGAGGGAGAAAGCAGTGAGAAAAAAAAATTGATTTTGATGGGAGAAGCAGAAGCTTGATAGTCAGTTAGTCACCCGCCGTCCTTCCCTGTCGGTTGGGATTTGTCACTGCTCTGCTCACATTGCCCATCGTCCTCAACCCTCCTGCTTTGCGTTTTTGGCTTTCCGGCGCTACCCTGCCAGTGACCCGAGTGCGTACTACAGTTTACAGTCTGCGTACATCTTTTTATTTCTACTCACCTCATTGTTGCTGCTTTCTACGGTCTCAATCTCACCGTTTCTCACTTATGAGGCTTTGGACTAATTTTAGATTTGCAAGGTAGAACTTTATATACAGGGTGTCGGGTCCATCTTTGTTTCATATTTTTTCTTTGCTTTTTTTTGTCATTTTCTTTTACTTTTGTATTTTTTAACTGTACTCCTTCTGCTTTTGCTTTTTCCTATCTGTTTTTAATTTTTATTGCAGGCTTGCAGCCTTTAACTAGTTTATCATTTTCAGTTTTCTACTTTCTAATCTTCTAGTCTGGTTTTGTACGTGTTCCAGTGTTTCCACATCAAACACGACCGCACTTTATGTTTTTTTTAATCAAGATGAGACCAGCTCTTAATTAATTGAATGAAAAGGACATTCTCATTTGACTAGTTTTGTTTGTGCGCCTTTGTACGTTTTCTTTGTATTTATTTGACTAGTTTTGTTTGTGGCAGCCTTTGTACGTTTTTGTCTGCTGTACATTGCTTTGATCTTCTTTTACATTTGAGAAAATGATTGCTATTGGAATATTTTTTTTTAATCCTTGTTATGATTGAACCGGCGGTTCAACCAGTTGAACTGGTTAAACCATGAACCTTTGATTTGGATGATTTTATCCCCGATTTGGCTTTTACAAGATTGCTCCCAGCCACAATTTTGATTAAAGAAATAGGGGAAGAAAGAGAGAATAAAAAAAAAAAGGAAAAGGACAAGGGGGAACCCATAAAGGTGGGAAAAGTGAACACAATTGATGCGCTAATAGCCTAACAAACCCAAAAGGATGACTTGATGGCTTCAATATTCTCTCTAGGCCGCCGGCCGCAATCCAAACCGGCCGGCCTAGCTTCCTGACCTGAAACGTCCTTTAGTGGATTCTAAGCTACTTTTGCTCGGTGTTTTTTCCTAAAGAGAAGTTTGCATCTGGAATCTAAAACATTATTTACTACACATGGATTCTAAGCTACTTTTGCTCGGCTCTGTTGTAGCCATCTTCTTATTCTCCATCGCTTGGGCGTCTGATCCTTCTACTCTTCAAGATTTCTGCATCGCTAATCGAACCAATACTCAAGTTGAGCTCAAAATTTTCTTATTTCATCAATTTAATTAATAATTGATGATGATGATGATATATATATATCAATTTGATAATTGCAGTAAATGGCTTCCCCTGCAAGGCACTAGGAGAGGTTGTGGCAGAGGATTTCTTTTTCACGGGACTTCATGTGGAAGGAAACATAAGCAATGTGGTTGGCTCCAAGGTGACCCCAGTGAATGTAGTAGACTCAAACACTTTAGGCATCTCCCTGGTCCACATCTCAACCCTCCCCACACCTACCCACAAGGCACTGAAATTTTGACGGCTCTAAAGGGCACCATTGAAGTCGGATTCATCACTTCCAACCTCAAAAACTGGTTCATCATGAAGGTGTTAAGAAAGGGTGTTGTGTTTGTTTCCCCTATAGTGCTATTGAGGAACAACAAGTATGTTAACATTGTGGCTACTGAGGCTCTTAATAGCCAAAACACTAGAATTTCAAGTGATATTATAGCCATGGCATTCCAACTGGACAAGAATGTGATCATAACCATGCAATCCAAGTTCTAGATCCAGCAAAAAAAATCATGCGGATTACAAACCCTTCTTTAACTCAATTAAATTTTGTGACATCTCTACGTAATTTTTTTTGTTCTCTTATCCATTTTGGTGTATGATTGTTTTGTACTGGTACCTTAAAGACAAATAAATACCATATATAATATCTTTTATTATACCTATAACTATGAGGAATAGAAAATTTTTAAAACTAGCACTAATGCTAGTTCTAAAAGCTTGTTCACACTAGTGGTAAGCAAAACCATTATTTGGGCAAAGAAGTAAACTAATGTTCAAGGCGTAGTGGCAAGCACAATTCTACTACCGCCTTGCCCATTTTAATGCCATTGCCAAGTATAGCTGATCACTTATGTTTTCCATGAAGTGAAAAAATCCAACTCTTGCTGATGTTTTCAGAGCAAGTGCACAAAAACCTGCCTAGAAAGACATAACAAATTCAGTTGCAGCCCCGCCGTAAAAACCATATAGTTTCAAACCATTCATCTTTGCTACTGCCATGTTTTGCCCTTTCTGAAGCAAATTGGAACCACTTCTAGGCACTTGTTTAGCAAGGGAGGTGATACAGTGCCTAAAGACTTTAAGCAAACTTATTTTAGGCGTAGAATTAGAAAATAAATTTTAATTAGGATTCTTTGTTATCTTTTTTTATTGCTGGGTTTATTTATTTCCTTTAATAGTTTATTTCTTTCCTTTTACATTTATTTTCTTTATGTTTTCCCCTCCTATAAATAGGAGAAACAAAACCTTTGGAACCAGTTTTTGATATTATTGAATTAAGAGATTTCCCTTCCCCTGATTTTCTTCTTCTTCTTCTTCTCTTTTGTGTTATCTCTTTTGGTTCTAGCCCTATTTGCCCTACATCAAATTTGGTATCAAAGCCGAATTTTCTACTATTTTCCTTTAATCTTGATCTTTATAGCCAAGAGAATTGAAACCTTTTGCAATTGTCGGCCAAGCTCTTAACTAGAAAGAAACAAAAGAGAACAGCAAAGGTATGACCGCGAAGCGGTGATTGGTCAAGGAGAGAAGAATTTGTGCAACAATTGCTTGGTCATTGAAACCACAAAAAATAATTCTTATATCACTAACAACTAAAAATAAATAAATTTGTAGTATAGTAGTGGAAACTAGGTTGAATCCTAAGGGAAATTTTTTACTTAAAGTTTCCTCACAGAAAACTTAGAATAAAAGATTGAAGGAATTGTTTGCAATAAAAAAAATGAAATAAAAAAAATGATCAGAGAACAAAAATTAAGAAATCTATCAAGTAAGAAACCAACAAAACAATCAAGAATTCAAACATTTGTATCAGTCAACATCCACAACTAAATTCCTACAAATGATCATCAATGCATAGATATATCAATTAACACTTTGAATATTCATCGTTGAAGCTATCTTCCTACCTCTCCTTAGTCGTAGTTAATCAGAAACAAGCGATTTAATTAACCCTAACTGTTAAACAACCTAAGATAAGCACTTCGATTTAATTTAACAATTGCATTGAAAATTAGAGAGATCGATGAAACTAAATAACACAAACACAAGTGGCTGTATTTAATTTAGTTGAATGTTCTTCCTAAAACCTAATAATTTCTGATAGAACAAATCACTAAACCTCAGTTGCTTCATAGATTAGAGAAACCAAACAATTACGGATTTAATTTCTAACCCAGCAGTTGATTGAATTCGAATAACAACTAGTATGCCTCCTAGTATATAAATGAAACAATCATGAAATTAATCATAGAAGATTAATATCCAATACTCAAAATATGAATTGAATGAATAAAAATAACTTTGATCTCACAGTGTTGTAGAATTCGGGGTTTCAGTCTCTTTCAACAGAAAAAAAAGATCACAAAAAAGAAAAATAAAAAAAATAGAGACAAAGAGAGTTGGGGAAGGAGGGTGTGTCCAGCCGTGAGAGAGAGAGAGGAGGTTGTGGCGCAACTGCCACTTTAAACACCTAAAAGAATTAACCTAGTGTGCTAAACTCATAAAATCTCCATAAACTTTCTATATTGTTACAAAATTACCCCACACAAATAAAAAGATTGAAAATAACTAGAAGGTTTCCAAGTTGTGAGCCTAGCAATGCTTAAGAACATCAGTAGCAACTTCATGCTGAAATTAGATCTTGATATAGCCATGATTTCTCAAAATATAAAGCATGAAAGTTGTATAGCTCTTTCTCAGCTTTGAAATGACACATGAATCGCATAAAACGGACATTTACAGCCAAAGATATACCCAAAATACCGCAACTTCTTCTGAATCAGCGATGGCTCGCAAATCACGAATTTGAAGCTAAATTGGATCCCCTTAACGTGAAAACTGGGTTTCATGGTATTCATATGATTTGTAGCTCTAGATGTTAGCTTTCCAATGAATAAAAATCACTCAATTCTGATCTCTGTATGTCAAGATATGATTTTTCTATTAGAACATCGCAAATCTGTCAAAATCCTAAATGAATACAACCAAATTAAAACTTGTAAAATTGCAAATGAAATCCACTTTCAATTAATTGAGTCCATATATGCTCTAAGCTATAAAATATACTGAAAAGAGATGTTGAAGGTTCAAAACACATTAAAATATACTAAATATGAGAGAAATAAATATAACAAATACGAGTTTATCAACAATCAAAGTGGTGATTCGTCAACAAGAGAACAAGTGCCTCTCTCACAAAGCTAATTGTACCAACCAGCCGCCACTACCCAAAGGAAGATTTGTGTCACTCGATATCTGCCAAGGAAACAAATTTTAACTCCTTGGTCACAATTGTTACAGACGAGTTAGGCACTACTTAGGGAATATTATCGAGAGGTTAGCCTTAAAAAAAAAACTTATTTCTCCCACTTTGGTTTTACAGTAGGTGATAACTCCTCTTTAAGTTGTTAAATCTTTCATAGCTAGCTTTACTTATATTTCATTCTTAGGTAATCAATCATTTGCATAAGTCTAAGTTTCTAAGAAAAAAAATTCTTTAAAAGTGTTTTTGTTTGTTTGCTCTTGTCTTCACAACTAGACGAATTAGTAGCATTAAGTTTATTTACCTCTTTGATTGTTGCATCATTGCTTGTTAAGTTTTTTAGTTATTCATTGCAATCTTTTGTAAAACTTTTGCTTGCATATCATGGCTAACCGTGGTAGAAATAACAGCCATTCTCATGAGTCCAACCATAGTCACGAACCTGAAGTCACGAATGACAGGATGTCGAGTCTAAAAGATAAGTTAACTAGGATAGAAGAGGCCATCAACTAGTTTGGTAGGATTGAAAAAGGAAAGAACCATGAGCAAGAAGAAGACTAATCTGTAAGACAACCCACTTTTGCCCAAAATATTGATGATTCGATCCAAGCTCGGATGAGTCAACGAACTCATTTTGCACCACTTAGGAACACTCGGCCTACTTTGGCTTATGTAAGACATTTTATTCGTTATCCTTGCAATAAAATTCACCCTCTATTTTTTTCTTTTCTACCAATGAGTTTTAAATTAAAGATTGATTGTTGAACGTTACATGGGTTTAAAACTAGTTTTTTTTCCTATAATTCTATGCTGACATTGTACTTTCCATCCAATATAATGAGTTTCATCCATAAAGTGGCCAAGATGGAACATTTTAATGAGATTAGAGGTGCGCTTGAACAATTTTCATGGTAGCCTTCATTTTTTTTTTGTTAATCTCAATGTTCATAACCTAATAGGTTAGACAATTTCATACTCTAATTCTAGCCCTTCCCTCGTTTAAAGATATTTTTATACTGGGAAATCGCAATCACATGAGACTTTGAATCATTAACTTCACAAAATCTCAATTAAATAGTGCTTTGGCATTATTTTATTCACATAGGGTGTGTTCAAACATAAATTTTTCTAAAATATGATATTCATTTGTATATATAGTGGAAGGCAATTTTTTACAAAAATTAAGTAAGGTTTGTTTCATAATTTTTTTTTTCTTTAAGCTAGATAAAAAGGATTTCATAAAATTTATTTATTTTCTAAAAAAATAAGTCAAGTGATTGTAAAGTAATTATTGTGTAGATAGATTATTAAATTTTAAATTGATTCTAAACAGAAAAGAAATAAAAATAATGCATTATTAATGGTGTAAGTCATAAGATGAGCAAAACCTTGTGGGCTTTGACAGTAGAAGTACATGTTGTTTATGGAGTGCTCTTGTGGGCTTTCCAAATCAAGGTTCATTCATCAATCCAAGAAAAGTATAGCTTTCTTCCTAATTTATCTCGTTACTTGAAAGTACCCCATTCCACCTAATTTAATTGAAATGTTTCTTTGGATATGGAGATTAAGATATTTGTATAGTGAGAGTTTAAATAATAATTTTTTTAAAAAAATTGAGTTTTGTGTAGTAAGAGTTTAAATAAAGATTTAAAAAAAAATTAGGGTAAAACTCACCGGGGGCACTTAGCTGATTTTTTGTCCTAAATGAGTACCTTACCTTTAAATTGTCTTGGTAAGTTACTTTTTCTCCTGTTGCACGACCTATCTAAATACTTTCCATTACTTTCACAATTAAATCGGATAGAAAATGATGATGTGACATTAAACAATACTAAAATAATTTTAAAATGACAACTTTAGTCCTCAAACTATTTCAATCACTAATTATAACACCTAAATTATTAACAACCTTAACTCTAATCAGTAGCTGCCGCCCAGCTGGCCGCGCTCCAGTTGTCGGCCCCATCGTTGCGGCCGTCCAGCTACCAACCTTGCTGTCATTTCTTCCACTGTTTACTCCCCCCTTTTCCACTTCTTCGAAGCAATCAACCTTTTCCCACTAGTATGACGATCTTCATTCGTTCGGCCTCCACCACCGTCGCTTCTCGTCTTTACCACCACCTTTGTTGGCATCTTTCTCTCTGCAGCCGTCAGATCTATGACACCAAAAAAAGCAAAGGAAAAGATGATACTCGAATCCGATCTCCGTGAGGTGGATCTGTACCTCAAGGAGTGACGGCGTGGCTTTTCCGATGATCAATCGTGGCAATAGGTGGTAGAGCGATGTGAGGCAGCGCCTTGACTTGCCTGGAGCTCGCTCTCGTAGTCCCTCATCTACTTGCTGCCTCACCCGCTTAGTCTTCGTCGAGCTCATGAAGCCTAAAGATGGCTACTCCGCACACCATCGCCTGTCTGTCCTCGGTTTTCGAGATTGAATTGTGACAGAAGGTAATTTCGATTTTGTTTTTTTTCTGATTTGATGAATCTTGTTCGCGATCAAATGGTGCAACATTCTTGGTTTTTTATTGAAATTAGAATGAGAAAAGACGAAACTGGAATGAGAAATGATGAATCTTGGTTTTGGATTCCAAGGTTTCCAACAAAAACTGAGAAATGGAATGAGAAAAGAATAGGTTCAGAATTTTAGGGCTTAAAATTATTGATAGAAAAAATTAAAGGACTAAAAGTGTAATTTTAAATTTTATTTTAATATTATATTTTACCACATTATCATTTCCATCAAAGTTAACCCTGAAATTGACCGAAAGTACTTAGACATAAAGCGTAATAAGAGGTAAGATAACTCACTAGGACAATTTAAAGATAAGGTACATGTTTAGGACAAAAAAATAAGCTAGGTGACTCCCAATAAATTTTACTCAAAATTTTTATTGGGGTTTTATGTAGTGGGAGTTGAAAACTTTTTAAAAAGGGAAATGTTTTATTCTTTTTGGAACAACTAAAAAAGGAATACGTTTCATTCTTTTTGGGATAGAGGGAGTACATAAAAAAAATAAAAATATAAAGTAGATGTCTAACTATGGTAGTTAAAAAAATAAATATGTACAGTAGAAGTCTAACTTTTTGTAAAAGCAAGTTTCATAAATTAGTTTTTTTTTTCTAAACTAATTTGCACCACTAGCATTATTACTCTCGTATGTTTGCTATGTCCGTCTAAGTGAACTCAGGGAAATTGGATTACATATTTTTATATTTAGATATTTAATATAGAGTGTGCTCTTAGTTAATGTATACTGTCATCTCTGAGTTATATACTTAGAAATTGAAAAGAGTATGACACAAATGCATAGAGGCATAATTAGATGTAGAATTTACATGTATAATTTCACCGATCACAATTCTCATGAACCTTTAAGAATTTTTGCGAAATTAAAAGAAATAATAAAAGTTGATGCTACAGATCGAAAAAGATAATGTAGGCAGATATCTTTATATTTAAGGAAATTCGGTAAGTAATTATTTATCACAAATTTATACAATTTTCGTGTAGAGAATTTTATTTATTTGTTGATGAAGATTGGTTGCTTTTTTTTTTTTTTTTCTTGAAGAGAAATCTTGAATATAGTATAATTTGCAGCTGAACGGGGCAAAATATTGATAAGCAAGTTCGAAAAGATTCCAATTGGAAGATACTGGATGGAGCTTGTAATAATAATAATCAAGTGAGTAATAGTTCAGTTGACGCGCCAATAGCCTAACAAACCCAAAAGGATGACTTGATGGCTTCAATATTCTCTCTAGGCCGCCGGCCGCAATCCAAACCGGCCGGCCTAGCTTCTTGACCTGAAACGTCCTTTAGTGGATTCTAACTACTTTTGCTCCGCTCCGTCGTAGCCATCTTCTTATTCTCCGTCGCTTTGGCGTCTGATCTTTCTCCTCTTCAAGATTTCTGCGTCGCTGATCAAACCAATACTCAAGGTGAGCACAAAATTTTCTTATTTCACCTGTTTAATTAATAGTTGATGATATATATATATATATCAATTTGGCAGTTGCAGTAAATGGCTTCCCCTGCAAGGCACCGGGGCCGGTTGTGGCAGAGGATTTCTTCTTCGCGGTACTTCACTCGGCAGGAAACACAAGCAATGCTGTTGGCTCCAAGGTGACCCCGGTGAATGTAGCAGACTCTTAACACTTTAGGCATCTCCCTGGTCCACATCTCAACCCTCCCCACACCTACCCACCAGCTGCTGAAATTTTGACGGTTCTGGAGGACACCCTTGAGGTCGGCTTCATCACTTCCAACCCCAAAAACCGGTTCATCATGAAGGTGTTGAGAAAGGGCGATGTGTTTGTGTCCCCTTTGGGGCTATTGAGGAACATTGGGTATGTTAACGTTGTGGCTATTGGGGCTCTTAGCAGCCAAAACCTTGGAGTTATTACCATTGTGGACGCTGTGTTTGGGTCTAACCCCCGTATTTCGAGTGATATTCTGGCCAAGACATTACAACTAGCCATGTAACCCAAGTTCTAGATCCAGCAAAAAAAAAAAACATGCGGATTACAAACCCTTCTTTAACTCAATTGAATTCTGTGACATGTCTACGTAATTTGTTTTGTTCTTCTATTCATTTTGGTGTATTATTGTTTTGTATTGGTACCTTCAAGACAAATAAATAAAGACCATGTATAATATCTTTTATTGTACTTATAACTTTGAGGAACAAAAATATTCAAAACTAATGATAGTTCTGAGAGCTTGTTCACACTACTAGTAAACATAACCATTATTTGGGTAGAGAAGTAAACTAATGGTCAAGGCATAGTGGCAAGCACTATATTCTACTGCCGCCTTGCCCATTTTAATGCCAATGCCAAGTATAGCCAATCACCAATGTTTTCCATGAAGTGAAAAAGTCCAACTCTTGCTGATGTATTTAGAGCAAGTGCACCAAAAACTGCCCAGAAACCCACAAAAAATCCAGTCGCACTCCCGCTGTAAAACCATATAGTCTCAAACCATTCATCTTTGCTATTGCCTTGTTTTGCCCTTTCTGAAGGCGAATTGGAACCACTTCTAGGGCACTTGTTCGGCAAGGGAGGTCCACAGAGCTTAGGGTTGCCTGCATATGAAATGGGATCAAAACTCTGCAGCTGTGTGCTTGTTGGAATCTCTCCTGAAAGGCTGTTGTTTGACAGGTCCAGCACACTCAGATAGCTTAAATTAGCTAAGCTGTAGGGGATTTCTCCGCTAAGGCGATTTGCTGATAAATCCAATGATTCTACCAGCTCTAACTGCCCAATGTCCCCAGGAATTCTTCCAGTTAACATGTTGCTTGACAAATTCAATGCACGTAACCCAACAAGGCTCATCATTTCCCTAGGGATACTTCCACTCAATGCATTTCTGGACAAGTCAATCATCTTTAGTAACCGGAGATTTTGTTTGTACTCCCGTTTCCCACCTTTCCATATGACTTGTGATGAATATGCATAAATAGAATCAGAAACGAGGGTATAATTCCCATCAATAAAACCAGGGTACGAATACCCTAATCCATAGAGACTGTAGTCACCACTATCAATCAAGGCAGTTAAATTATTGACACAACGTGGAATAGTACCAGAGATGTTGTTGGATGAAAGATCCAGCAATTGTAGAGACTTTAAATAACAAAGCGCCCTAGGTATCTGACCGTCGAACCGATTATCTCGTAAACTTAACACAACAAGAGGAATCAGATACTCCCCTAACCACGCTGGAACAGGTCCTGTTAGTTTATTTTCTGCAACATCTAACAGTTTTAGGCTGCGGCAGTTCTTCAAGGATAAGGGCAATCGTCCGGAGAAGCTATTATTTGCTAAAGTCAGTGATTCAAGATGCTCCAGCCAACCTATTGAGTCTGGTATCCTCCCGTAGAAATTGTTGCTCCCAAGATTAATGAAAGCTAGATTTCTCATGCTCATGAAACACTCGGGAAGCCTACCTGATAACAAATTGTTGGAGAGATCAAGGAATTGAAACAAAGTATTATCGTTAGCTGTAGTACACAAGAATGACAAATTCCCGTGAAAAGTATTGTTGGACAAATTCAGAATTGCTGTGCTGGACAGAAATTGAGGGATGGAACCATAGAACAGGTTGGAGCTCAGATCAATTGCAAACATATTATCAAATATGTTCCTCAAGTTTGGCACTTCTCCACTCAAACTGTTGTGCGACATGTTCAGGAACAGTAATTTACGAGGAAGGTTATTCCAGAACCAGCTTGGGACTACATCTGAGATGTCCGAATCAGAGATATCAAGTGCGGAGAAATTAGTCTGACTCCTCAACCAGCTGGGAAACCGAGGGCCTAATTTGCAAGACCTCAAATTGAGAGAAATCGGTTGGAATGGGGGAGCCCAATATGAGCTCAAGTTCAAAGCTAGAGAATTTAATGACAAGTCAAGTTCTAGCAGATTGAACATATTATGAATATGGAGCTCAGTTATCACGCCTACCAGATGATTTGACTGAAGACGTAGAATCTGAAGGTTTGCTAGCTCTCCAATGCTTACTGGAACGGTCCCTCTAAGATTATTCCTAGTCAAATCCAAAGTAACTAATTCAGAAGTGGGCCCAAAAGTAAAATCTGATGAGAAGCCTTCCAGCAGGTTGTCATTGAGATACAATTCTCTCAAGGCTGTAAATCTTGTGATATTTGGTAATGAACCTTTTAGCTTGTTAAAACTCAAGTCTATCTTCTGCAATGAAGTCCTAGCACATCCTGCAAGGCTATCTAGAGCATCATGAATCAACTCACTTATATTGTTATGAGAAACATTCAAAGTTTGTAAGTTGCAGAGACTGCCCAATGATTTCGGAATTGGACCCTTGAGATCATTCGATGCAAAACTCAAAAGTTGGAGAGAGCCCATATTAGCAAATGAATCAGGAAATGGTCCATTCAATTTTAGGGATTGGAGATACAATTCTCTCAAGGATGTAAATGCTGTCATATTTTGTAATGCACCCGTTAGCATGTTACCACTCAAGTTTATGATCTGCAATGAAGTCCCAGCACATCCTGCAAGGCTATCTAGAGCACCATGAATCGGCTCCCTTATATTGTTATAAGAAACATCCAAAGTTTGTAAGTTGCAGAGACTGCCCAATGATTTTGGAATTGGACCCTCGAGATCATTTGATGCAAAACTCAGAAGTTGGAGAGAACCCATATTGGCAAATGAATCAGGAATTGGTCCTTCAAGCATGTTAGCACTCAAGTTTATGATCTGCAATGAAGTCCTAGCACATCCTGCAAGGCTTTCTAGAGCACTCTGTAGCGGTTCAGTCACTTGGTTTGTAGAAATATCCAAAGTTCGTAAGTTGCAGAGATTCCCCAAGGATTTTGGAATGGGACCCTCCAGCTCATTGTCCGAAAAATTCAAATGTTGGAGAGAATCAATGTTGGCAAATGAATCAGGAATTGGGCCAATCAAGCTGTTGCCAGACAAGCCAAGATCAACGACTGCACTGCTGATGCTTATCAGCAAAGGAAGCGTTGAAGAGGGGAGGGACCATTCAGTGAAGCTGATTACTTTGAGAGAACTAGAAGAGTTGGCCATTGAAAGAGACAGAGGATCGACCTCACAGAATTGTGAACCAGTCATATGTATGGTGGAAAGAGAGGAAGAGGATTTAATGGAGTGGAGCCAATCTGTAGCTCCGGTAAAATTAGTTCGACTCATCTTAAGCTCTCTTAAGGAAGAGAGATGAGAAAGCCAATCAAAGCTGTCAACATTCAAGCTGCCACCGTTGTCACTGATATCAAGATATTGCAAGTTGTAGAGATTCCCGAGCTGATAAGGGATATCCCAAGTGAAACTATTAAAAGAGAGATCAAGAGAACGCAACCTGGAGAGGTTCCCCAGCTGGGAAGGAATGTGGCCGCCGATCATGTTGCGGGAGAAGTTGAGATAGCTCAGCCTAGAGAGGGAGCCCAAAAAGCTTGGAATCTTTGAAAGGTGGTGAGCCATACCAAGGTCCAGGTGATACAGAAATCGCAGTTTGAGCAGGGATGGTCGTAGCTCTCCCTTAAAAGAAAACCGGGAATCATCATCACTAATATAACTGATTTCATGATCACCTATAGGGCATAACGTGACCCGTTCGGTTGTGGCATACCACTCCTCTTGTCCAACATGACTTTTTTATTGTTTCTTTTATTTGCTTTACTAGGTTGATTAGTATAAGTATAGGGTAAATTACAAAAGCCCCATATTGTTTGATTTAAACTATACTTCACTCTTTTTATTTTAAAAAACCTACACTTTATCCCCTACTTTCTTTATAGTGTCTAATAATAACTTCTGAAATCCTAAATTAAACTGTCTAATAACTATGTTCAAGTAATTTCAAGTTTTTTTATATTTTTTTTCATAGCTAATCGATTTTTAGAAAATACCGATATATATTTAGGGGAAGAAAAATGCATTTATAGAAAAGAAAAACTAATAATTTAAAATATTTATTAACTATAAAAAATATTGAAAAGACTGACATTACTAGAAGATGACTATCATACAGTTTAAATTACAGTTTTAAAAGTTATTGTCGAATAGTACAAAAGAACTAGGGGGAAGTGTGCATTTTCAAAAATGAATGGAATAAACTGTAGATTAGGATAAACCTTAAGGGCCGTAATTGTATCTTTCCTTAAATTTTATATTTTGAGTACAATTGGCATATGTGTAAAATAATATTTTATTAAGTGTATTATTCAACAATTAATATTATTGTTAAGGTTTAAGGTTAGAGTTAAGGTTAAGGGTTAAGGGTTTTAGTATATTATTGCATATTATTCTTATATGAAGTGATTATTTAACTAAATTATGCTTTTGTTGATAATTCACACTACAAGAAGTCTAAAAAGTTCTTTTAAGATTTTTTTGTCCAAAGTATTGTGAATTTTTCTGCTTAACTAACCCAAAAGGATTAAAATTAGTAAAACATATTTTATTGTAATAAAAAGTATTCACAAAAAGTACAACCAACCCAAATTAGCTTGGTTTTTTTTTATTAGATTTTTTTGTCATAAAAAGTACTCACAAAAAGTATTCACAAAAAATTTTGTATACCGTTTATGAAAAATACTAATGTTTTTTAATTAAAATTTTTTATGAGATGGAAAATTGGAAATGAAAAGAACTTGAAAATTAATTACTTTATAAAAATACATTAATAAGGAGAATAAACTATTAACTTTCAAACGATATTCAATTTAAACTAAAAGATCAAAGTGGAAAAAAGCTTTCTTTTAATGTCAAACAAATTTACCAGATGCATTTACTGGAAATGTTAGCCTCCTATTAATTCGACATTCCCAAGCCTACGTCCTCAAACCCATTTAACACGAAACACAGAAGTAATATATTTTTTAACATAATAAATTTTTTAACATTTATAGGCTTTTTTTTCAACAGGAACTTTTAACAACCATAGTTAGACTTCTACTATATATTTTTATTTTTTTAATGTAGTTTCAAGTAACGAGAGAAATTAGGAAGAAAGGTATACTGTCTTGGATTGACAAATGAACTTCATTTGGCAAACCTTCAAGAGCCCTCCATAAACAACATGTACTTCTACTGTCAAAGCCCACAAGGTTTTGCTCATCTTATGACTTTATACCATTAATAATTCATTATTTTTTTAATTTTTTTATGTTTAGAATCAATTTGAAATTTAATAATCTATCTACACAATAATTACTTTACAATCACTTGAATTTTTTTTAGAAAATAAATGAAATTTATGAAGTCTTTTTTATCTGGCTTAAAGAAAAATAAAAATTATGAAACAATCCGTACTTAATTTTTATAAAAAATTGCCTTCCACTATATATACAAATGAATATCATATTTTAGAAAATTTTTGTTTGAACACACCCTAAGTGAATAAAATAATGCCAAAGCAGTAATCAATTGAGATTTTGTGAAGTTAATGATTCAAAGTCTCATGCGATTTCCCAGTATAAAAATATCTTTAGATGAGGGAAGCCTTAGAATTGGAGTACGAAATTGTCTAACCTATTAAGTTATGAACATTGAGATTAACCAAAAAAAAATATGAAGGCTACCATGAAAATTAACGTTAGGTAGATAAGGTATTAATTAATGCTTGGACCCTAATATTTAATTATTATTCCTCTCTTGACCCGAACTTGCTTTGTTGTTCATAGCGCATCTCTAACCTCATTAAAATGTTCCATCTCGGTCATTTCATGGATAAAACTTGTTATCTTAGATGTAAAGCAAAATGTCAGCATAAGATTATAGAGGAAAAAATAGTTTTTAACCCCTGAATACTTTTCCTATTGTCAAAAAACCTTGAATATTTTCCATGTAACATTCAACCTCCAATCTTTAATTTGAGAGCTCACTGGTAAAAAAGAAAAACAAAAAAGGGAAAATTTTATTTATCTTTTCTTTTTGTTAGAACTATTTAGCTTGAGTGGCTCAATACATTCTTTAAAATGCACTTAGATATACATTAATATATGTAATTTGTGCTATTGATCAATGGATGCGTGACATATGGCAAAGGAGCATAAAGAGCTTACCACACAAGATAATTTGGAGAAGTGAAATGTCTCTTGGAAGAGACATATTGTTTCGGCAATAAGAGATGAGAAAATGTGGTTGTTGAGTTAAAAATGTTATATATATATAACTACTCCCTCTTTTTTCTTGACATCTCTCTTTTTCCCAATACCTTGATTCTTCATTATTCTCATCATCACAAAGAAAAGGAAGTAAGGTTTTTGTGTTCAAGTGTGAACAATATAGGGGCTCTTCACTCCTATCTAGTATCGATTTGCATCAAGGTCCCAAGAAGATCAATTTCTAATTTCTTCATTACTTGTTCAGAAATTAAGGTATGTCTTTAATTTTTCCTAATGCACCATATATATATGTATATGAATGGCCATATTCATATGCGTTGAAATTTTTAATTATATACACTAAGGCCAGAAAAACAAGTACCTATTGGCCAAAAATGGCTAAAGGTTTTTTTGTTACATCACTCATGACTAGGACCTTCACATTTTCAACAATAATCAATCTATTATTCCTCCTGCTAACAATTCCTCTTCGGTGTCTCAAAATAGAAGACATAAAAAAGATCAAGAGTTGGGATTTTTTTAGGCTGAATAAAATAAAGGACTATTATAAATTTGAGATTGAGATATTCGCTAACATATGAGCCTTCTACATGACCTGATGGTGAACGACAACAATGAAAATACTACATGACCCAACAAGAAGCGATTTAATGTCATTCACCAACACTTGACACTCAATAGTAAAGCAGCCTCCACTTGTAATACTGAGGAAAGCTTCCACACAATCCGTTCAAATAGTGATGTTCCTTAATTGCCAGTTTTAAGCAAAGGAAAGCGAATTATAAATAGCAAGCAACTCTGCAACTAAAGCTGATGATCGGTGTATAGGTTTACAACCAAATTGTTGTCCCATGCTTTCATCAAATGACTTACAGACCCAAGCCAATACACCATTGTTAGAATCATGCTTCCAAGCCTTATCAATGGTAAAGATCAAAGACTTGTCATTGTTTACTACCAATCCCCAAGTGTAGCAAAGCTAGGTAGGCAAAACGCCATAACATTTTTGCAATGGGTGAACTTGTTTACGAGCATTCTCCACCATAACAACTAGGTTATCCTGTAAGTTGGGATTGAAGCTAATGTTGATAATTTTAACAGAACTGACATTGAAGGCATAAAGAACAAACAAGAAAATGTAAAAAAAAAAAAAAAGGTACCTTACTCGTTGATTCCACTCCGCCAATAAAGGCATGTGGCAACCACGTGTTGTCATAGCGGTGGGCAACCTATCGTTGATGGAGCCGTTCAGTTCCTATCCATCATGACAACAATACTTTTTAAAGAAACCAAGCTAGAAAACGAGCTCAATACCCAAAAACCAAAAAATACGGTTTTAAAATTTCTTAAATGGATTAAGGAGAATCGGTTAGGATTTTAAACATATGGCTTTAGTATAATTTAAAGAGGAGAATGAGATGATCAAAATAATGTAAGCAAATAAAATTTCTAAGAAAAATTTAAGTTGGCCCGAACTTTTGAAGCATGATCTATGAGAAAATGTTGATTTTTTTTAAAAAATGACTTTATAGAAAACAAATTAGATGAAAAGAGGAATTGACCATTGTAAAAAATTTTTAATTCCAGAAAAAAAAATTCTCCTGCATGGTCCGCTGCCACTTGAAAATTCATACTAGCGGCAATGCAACCACCGTAAAATTCAAATATGCATAGGTGCCACTTCAAAACCCTAGAAAACAGTGAACTTTAATCGGAAAATGGCAAAGTGTGTGTATGTGTGGGAGAGGAAGAGGAGGAGGGGATTATTCTTCTTGTCCTCAATCATACCATGCCGAAGACACAATTAGGTCAAGTATAGAATGGGCTTAACCATACTGGGATTGAGAAAAATAATATGGGTTGCAAATATTTAAAATTAAGTTACTTCGGCTTGTCTATAATTAAATGTCAACTTGGGCTTTAAACAACCCATTGAGGCTCAACATTCTTATATGCGTAAGAGACAAAAGGTACCAAATAAATAAACATAATGATCGATTCAAATTAAGTTAAAGGTTGCCATTGTTTTTAGGTTAGAATTAACCACTCACAACCAATAGGTTTTGTAGTAAAAAAAGAAAATAAAATAAAACTGCTTAAAGAAAACCATTCTGTTTGGTCTCTGATGATTTAGTTGTGAGGCAAGCATAGAAAAAATCCCAACATTCATTTATGCATATATTGTACTTTTAACATTGAATTTTAAAATGACTCCATATATAATTTAAATAGAAATGTATCTTGAACATAAAGGAACTAATTGAATCACAAAAACAATGTGCATTGAATAATTCATTATTTTTATTTTACTAATTTTTATCTAGAACCAATGTCATTTAAAAGCTAATAACATATCCAACTAATTTGAATAATTTTTTTTAGAAAATAATTATTTTTACGATTTTTTTGTACCTAGCCTAATAAAACAAAAATTAATAAAAAAACACTTGATTTTTAAATATACTTTAAAAATAGATGTTAAAATGGGTTTCCAAGAATACTCCATCATAATTTTCATGGCTGTCATTTCTGAGTGTTAAAGGTTGCAAGTAAATGAGTCGCACATCTTTTATTTTTTATGTACATTTGTTGTTATAATAATGCATATTCACTATCTTCATATATTTGGCTTTCTTGTAACTTGTGATATTATAGTTGGGTTCTTTAAAATAGCTTATCCGTTTAGTATATGAGCTCATTCTTTTTCATGTGATGTAAAACAATTTCATTTTGAAATAGCTACTTGTCCATTTGACGGATTATGAAACTAGTTACATATTTACATTTACATCCTTGTTTACATTTTATTTCATCGGCCGTGAACATATAAAAAAGGTTTTCATTATAGACAAGAAATTAACTTGATCAAGTAAAACTTTGCACGAATATTCCACGTTATTTATATGCTCATGTCTTTAACAACTCTCATTAGTCTCTTTGACAAATAAAGATCCTTGAAGGCGAAAACAAACAATACAATTAAAAAAAAAACTAATGTTTGACCATCTCACAATCGAGAAATGACTTTTCCAATTCAACAGGAATAAATCAAAAGACACATCCAATTTACAAACTTCCCCTATAAATACCCAAGACATATAGATCTTAATCACACGCACCTGATATCACTAGCTAATAACCCTGTAAACAAATTAACATGGCTTCTTCAACAATTCACTCTCCTTTTTCTTTTTCATCAATATTGCATCTACTTTTTGCATTTTTCAGCATGGTATTAGAGCCAAGTCAGTATAGAACTACCTCTCACTTTTGTTCAAGATCTTCCAACTTATCTTCTAATGACCTTTATGCAACAAACCTACACAAGCTCTTCGGCTACCTCTCTTGCTGAACTCCTCCAACCAGCTTCAGCCTCTGCTCCATCAATTATCAACCCAAGAAACCCTATGCCCTCGCCCTTTGCCACGGTGATATTCCCTGTGTCATATACAAAAATTGTGTCTTTTAGGCCACCGATGAAATCCTCCAACGATGTCTTGATGACATGAGTGCTATCATCTGATACGATAACTGTTTGCTCAAGTACTTAGACTCTGAGTTCTTCACACAAATCGATTACCAGAACAAATTCTACATGTGGAATATGCAGAATGTGAGCGATCCGATGTCGTTCAACTAGAAGACGAGGAAGTTGTTGGGCTGGTTGGCAAGAGAAGATTCTTTGAGCCCAAGGTTGTATTCGGTCGGTGAAATGGAGGTGGAAGGGGCAATGAAGCTTTATGGGTTGACTCACTATGCTAGAGATTTGAGTGGAAGTGAATGCAAGAAGTGCCTGAAGGGTATCCTTGAGGAGCTTCCCAGTTGTTGCAATGGCAAACAAGGTGGCAGAGTTGTTAGTGCGAGTTACAACTTTATTTACAACATATATCCTTTCATAAATGCTTACAATTAAGGGTTAACTACAATTTATCTCCTGAGGTTTTAGTGAAATTTCACTTTGCCCATTCTATTTAAAAAATGTACACATTATCCCTATCTTTTTAATACAGTTTAATGGCAAATTTTGAAATTTTAATTTAAATTGTACGACTGTAATATTCAAGTAATTTCAATTTGTATAGTATTTTTTATAATTAATTAACATTTAAAAAATATCATTTAAAAAAAATAAAAATAAAAGATTGATAATTTAAAATGCTCATTAATTGTACAAATAATATCATATAGATTGCAATTATTGGAAGATAGCTACCATGATATCTAAATGAAGATTTAAAAAGTTTCTGTTGTACTGTATTAAAATGATAAGAGGCACAGTGTATATTCCTGAAATATGATGGGTAAAGTGTAATTTTATCTAAAGCTCAAGAGACAAATTATAATTATCCCTACTATTAATGATATGCATGGCTGTGTTAATTTCCAAAGAATGTTTGCGTGTATAATGTATGCCGATTTCTAAGGTACACCTGGTGCATGTGCACCAAGGTTAAGCAACGTTAGGATCCGTTAAGTTTGGGTATAGAAGAAAATCTTGGTTAGTTAGGATAAGTCAACAGTTTTTATTACAATTATCACTAAATTCCTTTTAAATAAATGAGTTATTTTGATAAATATCAAGTGTGGTTTATTTCTTGCATTTTTTTTTCCTGTAGTGTCTAGCATCTTCTACTGATAAGCTTATATTTATTATATTTATTTCTCTCATATTTAGTACGTTTTAATATGTTTTGAACCTTAAATATATATTTTGAGTATGTTTTGTAGCTTAGAGCATATATGGACCCAATTGATTGAAAGTGAATTTAATTTGCAATTTTACAAGTTTTAATTTGGTTGTGCTCTTTCAGAATGTTGACAGATTGGTGATGTTCCGGTGGAAAAATCATATCTTGAGCTAAAGAGATCAGAATGAAGTGATTCTTGATTCATTGGAAAGCTAACATCTTGAGCTACAAATCACATTCAGACCATGAAACTCAGTTTGCACGTTAAGAGGGTCAAATTCAGCTTCAAAGTCGCGATTTTCGAGTCACCGCCGGTTCAGAAGTAGTTGCGGTATTGTGGGCATATCTTTGGCTGTAGATGACCGTTTTATGCAATTCAAGTGTCGTTTCGAAGCTAAGAAATAGATCTACAACTTTTATGCTTTAATTTTTGAGAAATAATGGATCCATAAAGGTCAAATATCAGCATGAAGTTGCTGTTGCTGTTCTGGAGCATTGCTTGGCTGACAACTTTAAAACCTTATAGTTATTTTGAATCTTTTTATTTGTTTGGGGTACTTTTGTAACAATGTAGAAAGTTTAGGGAGTTTTTATGAGTTTAGCCATAATTTTTTGGTTTTTTTGTTTAAAAGCTCGCGGCCGCTAGAGGCTCCATCTCTCCTGTTAGCAATTTTAGTTTTATTTTCATTGTTCTTTGTTTCTCTTCTGATCATGGCCGAGTAATTTTCTGATTCAGTTTTAGGGATAATTTCCATCGTCAACACCGGTTCTGAAGATTAATTTTTCTTGCTTAAACTTTCTTTAATTTCAAATATTTACTTCTTTGTTGTTCAGATTTATTGCAATTAATTTTCCTGTTCTCGCTTGTTGAATTGGTTCTGCAATTGCAAATCTGCTTGATTTTCTTTCAACCGCTTAGGTGAAGAATTCAATTAGAAGTAAGGGAATTGATTGGAGATTACTTTTATTTCTAGTTAATTCATGGGGAGAAGTAAGACAAGTTAAATTGTTCAAGCTTTTGGATTATTGCCTGGAATAAACTTTTTAGTTCATTGTTCTTAATGATAATTTTGGGTTTATTAGAAATTGCTTTTCAATATCTGGTTACTCAAAATTAAGAAATTAATCTGAAGTTTTTTCTAATTAATTTTATTGCTGAATTCTTAAGGTTCTTTTTAGCTTTAAAGAGAGTCCTGTTTATTTACTTGAATTGAAGAAATATTTTCTTTCGATGATCGACTGCATAATTGGAATGGATAATCAACCCTTAACTAAGCGTTTTTAGTATTAGTTAATTTCAATTTGATTCTATAGTTAATTTATTTCAGCTTTTAATTCAAGAAAATCTCCCAACATTTTATTTCAGTTTTCTGACAGGAAGCTTTTGGTTAAGAAATTTCTTTGGGATTTGACCTGGTTTTCACTACTAGACTACAAATTTATTTATTCTGAGTTTTTAGAGATACCAGAATTATTTTTTGCGGTTTCGACGATCGACAAAAAATTTGGCGCCGTTGCCGAAGAGATTTCTTTTACTGTTAGAGTTTTTTTTTTATTTATTTATTTATTTTTCTTTCTTTCTTTCTTTCTCAGTTAACTGACTTATGCTCAAATCTTATCGTACATGTGAATTAGTGTTTGATCCAGATATTGAGAAGATAGCAAAGGCAAACAGGAAAGCGAAAAGGCAAGCAGTCAATTTTTCAGCTTTGACATCTGCGAACAGCAACTCATACAGCGAAGAAGAACCAGTTGTTAATATAGAGATGGCAGCCCAAAGAACACTAAGGGAGTTGGCAATTCCCGATGTTGTCCAGCAACCCTTGTGCATCGATTTCCTTGATATTGAGGTTGCTTTGAATTAAAATCTGTATTAATTCATTTATTGCCTACTTTTCGTGGTCTTGTAGGTGAGAACCCCCACAAACACTTGAAGGAATTTCATGTTATCTGCTCAAGCATGAAACCACAAGGGGTTACAGAAAAACAGATTAAAATGAGAGCCTTCCCGTTCTCATTGGCAGATAAGGCAAAAAACTGGTTGTACTACCTTCCCTCATGTTCGATCAAAACCTGGAATGACTTGAAAAGAAAAATTTTGGAGAAATTCTTTCCAGCTTCAAGGGCTGGGACAATTCGGAAGGAAATCAATAGGATTCGGCAGTACAGCGAAGAAAGCTTATATGAGTACTGGGAGAGGTTCAACCAACTATGTGCGAGCTGTCCACACCACCAGATTTCCGACCAACTTCTGCTGCAGTACTTCTACGAAGGGGCTGTTGTTGATGGATCGGAGTATGTTGGATGCTGCAAGTGGAGGAGCACTTGTAGAAAAGACGCCTAAAGAAGAAAAAGACTTGATTTCCAAAATGGCAGCCAACTCACAACAATTTGGGACAAGGGTAGACCATGCGCCAAAGAAGGTAAATGAGGTAGGAACATCTAGTCTTGAAGCTCAACTTTCTGAACTAACCTATTTTGTTAGACAAGTTGCCTTGGGACAGGTCCAAAATTCTAGAGTTTGTGGCATTTAATCTATTCAAGGACATTCTACTGACTTGTGCCCACAATTGCAAGAGGATACAACACCTCAAGTGAATGCAGCAAGCGAGTTTGTTAACCAACCAAGAATGTATGACCCATATGCCAATCAATACAACCCTGGTTGGAAAGACCACCCGAATATGAGATATGGGCAGCCAAACAATCAGCCACCGTATCCATCTGCCAGTTACAACAAGCCAGCTCCTCCACCACAAAACCAAGTACCAAATTCAGGTATGGCTTTAGAAGATATTGTGAAAGCTTTAGCCACTAACATTCAAATGTTTCAACAGGAAACAAGGGTTAGCATTAAGACTTAGGGAACCAAATTTCATAACTGGCAGCCTCATTGAATAAAATTGAATCTAAAAAAGGGGGGCTGCCATCTCAAGATGAAATCAACCCAAGAGAGCATGTTAATGTTGTGACCTTTCAAAGTGGCAAAGAGGTGCAAACCACCACATAAAAAATGGCAGCACTTAAACAGGAACAAGATATCCTAAAACCATCAACTTCTGATGCACAAACTGAGGAAGTAAGCAACAAGCCAATTTTTTCAAAATAAAAAATTCTAATCCCACCTCCTTTTCCTGGCAGGTTGGCTAAATCAAAGAAAAAGAAGACCGAGCAGGAAATTCTTGAAACTCTTAGGAAGGTCGAAATCAACATACCCTTGCTGGATGCAATCAAACAGGTGCTACGGTATGCCAAGTTTCTGAAAGAGTTGTGCACCAATAAAAAGAAGCTGAAGGTTGATGAGAAAATCAAAGTTGGGGAAAATGTGTCAGCAATAATCCAAAGAAAGTTGCCTGAGAAGTGTAAGGACCCTGGTATGTTTACTATACCATGTGTAATATGCAATTTTAATGTCAAAAAAGCTATGTTAGATTTGGGAGCCTCAATGAATGTCATGCCATATTCAATATATGCTTCTTTGAAACTTTGACCTTTGAATGAAACTAGTGTTGTGATGCAATTAGCTGATAAATCCAATGCCTATCCTAGGGGCATGGTTGAGGATGTTCTTGTGCAAGTAAATGATTTAATTTTTTCTGCTGATTTTTATGTGCTTGATATGGAGAATGATGACCTAACTGCTCCTATTTTGTTAGGAAGACCATTTTTAAAGACATCCAAGACCAAGATTGATGTGGATACTGGCACTCTCACAATGAAATTTGATGGAAAAATTGCACAGTTCAATATTTTTGACATATTAAAGGAAACTGACAATGATAATTCTGTTTCTTTTGTTGAAAAAATTGATACTTTGGTGCAGAATGAATTAGGAACAAAGGTTAAAAACCAAGTAAGGTTTGCACAAAAAGGTAAGAAAAAAAAAATGTCAAGTTGCACCAAGAACATGAGAAGTCATTTGTGGTTGGACAAAAGGTGTTTCGCAAACACAGAAAAAGATGGAAAGAGTTATCTGGTAAGTCTGAGCTGAATTGGATTGGACCATTTGTTATTACTGATATTTCTACTCATGGTGCAGTCGAGCTTAAAAGTTTGAAAATGGATAAAGTGTTCAACACTGAGATGCATAAGTTGAAGCCTTTTCATGAGGGATTCTCGAAGCACCCTGGTTGATGCAGGAAGGAACTGTTTAGCCAAAGACAATAAAGAAAATGCGCTTTTGGGAGGCAACCTAAGCGTGGTTTTGTACCACGAACAATTAGGATTTTTTCTTTTTTTTTTCTTTTATTTTTATTTTTTATCTCTCAGCTTTTATTTTTTAGGTTTCTTTATTCTCATAACTGATTTTCTTGGTCAGGCAATATTTCTTTCAAGCTGGAGGTGAACTGAAACATATGGGGCAGCAAGTTGAAGTCAAATTCTGGGCTATAGATAATTGTGGAATCACCTTTCAGAGCGGTACCTTTTATTTTCCCCATCTGTGCTTTTATTGTAAACATTGAGGACAATGTTTGATTTAAGTGTGGGGGAGTGGATACCTTGAGCCATAATTTTCTGTTTTCAAAATTTTTAAACTAATTTTTTTTTATTTATACTTTTAAGCATCGATCTAAATTGTTAGATGATTTTACCTTTTTGGTTCTTGAATGCTTAGCTTGAGTGTTGAGTTAGTAATTTATTAGTCCTTATGCAACTCTCAAATTTTATTTTTAAATTGTTTTTGCAATTTTTTATCAAGCTAGTTGATGGTTATCTTGAGAAGCTGATTTTTTCATCAAATTTGTGTACTTAGTACATTGATTTAAACCTTGTGAGATTATGAGCTTATTAAGTTGAATATGTGGTTTGTTCGGTTGATGGATGATTTGAATCACTTGAGAAAAAATAAAAATAAAAATTGTTTGACTTGTTGCATTCTGAAAAAAAAAAAAAAGAAAATTTGCTACTCCGCTGTTCTGGGTATTGAAGTAGGTTGGGGTCTTCTCCTAAGGCAAGAGTCGATCACTGCTCGAAAAGGTACTAGGAACATGAGTATGGCAAAGACCACTTTGGAGTTGTGTCGAGTTAGTAGCTTGGGTATGGTAGAGCCCCTATTATACACTCGCTAAACGGCGGAACACAAGAAAAAGACAAAACAAGAAAAAAAAAAGTGAAAAAATCAAGTCAAATAAAAAAAAAGTAAATTCTCAACTGATTTCTTATTTTCCATGGGTTTGTGGTAAGACCGGTTGTGCTTTTTAAGTTCTTAACTACATGGTTTGTTCTTTTTACTTGGTGCAAAAGTTTGATGTTTTTCTCAGATTTTCAATGGTGATTGTTGCTAGCTTGAGAAGAAATTGTTTTCAAGGACTTATTTAGTTTTGAGTTGCTATTGCCGATTAGATTGCGTACTTAATTCCTCTTGCTAAGTTTTTCGAGACCCTTGGATGTGAAATTATCTTACTTATTTTAGCTCAAAAGTATGTTTCTATTTTGAGTTTTGCCCGGGGACGAGTAAAAGCTAAGTGTGGGGGAATTTGATAAGTTTATATTTATTATATTTATTTCTCTCATATTTAGTATGTTTTAATATGTTTTGAACCTTAAAGATATATTTTGACTATGTTTTGTAGCTTAGAGCATATTTGGACTCAATTGATTGAAAGTGAATTTAATTTGCAATTTTATAAGTTTTAATTTGGTTGTGCTCTTTCAGGATGTTGACAGATTGGTGATGTTTCGGTAGAAAAATCATATCTTGAGCTACAGAGATCGGAATGGAGTGATTCTTAATTTATTGGAAAGCTAACATCTTGAGCTACAAATCACATTTAGACCATGAAACCCAGTTTGCACGTTAAGAGGGTTAAATTCAGCTTCAAAGTTGCGATTTACGAGTCACCGCTGGTTCAAAAGCAGTTGCGGTATTTTGGACATATCTTTGGCTGTAGATGTCCGTTTTATGCGATTCATGTGTCGTTTCGAAGCTAAGAAATAGATATAAAACTTTTATGCTTTGATTTTTGAGAAATAATGGCTAAATCAAGGTCGAATATCAGCTTCAAGTTGTTGTTGCTGTTCTGGAGCATTGCTTGGCTGACAACTTTGAAACCTTATAGTTATTTTGAATCTTTTTATTTGTTTGGGGTATTTTGTAACAATGTAGAAAGTTTAGGGAGTTTTTATGAGTTTAGCCATAGGTTTTTGGTTTTTTGGTTTAAAAGCTCGCAGCCGCCAGAGGCTCTATCTCTCCTATTAGCAATTTTAGTTTTATTTTCATTGTTCTTTGTTTCTCTTCCGATCATGGCTGAGTAATTTTCTGATTCAGTTTTAGGAATAATTTCCATTGCCAACACCGGTTCTAAAGATTGATTTTTCTTGCTTAAACTTTCTTTAATTTCAAGTATTTACTTCTTTGTTGTTCAGATTTATTGCAATTAATTTTCCTGTTCTCGCTTGTTGAATTGGTTCTGCAATTGCAAATCTACTTGATTTTCTTTCAACCGCTTAGGTGAATAATTCAATTAGAAGCAAGTGAATTGATTGGAGATTACTTTTATTTCTAGTTAATTCATGCGGAAAAGTAAGACAGGTTAAATTGTTCAAGCTTTTGGATTATTGTCTGGAATAAACTTTTTAGTTCATTGTTCTTAATGCTAATTTTGGGTTTATTAGAAATTGTTTTTTAATATCTGGTTACTCAAAATTAAGAAATTAATCTGAAGCTTTTTCTGATTAATTTTATTGCTGAATTATTAGGGTTCTTTTTAGCTTTAAAGAGAGTCCTGTTTATTTACTTGAATTGAAGAAATATTTTCTTTTGATGATCGACTGCGTGATTGGAATGGATAATTAACCCTTAACTGAGCGTTTTTAGTATTGGTTAATTTCGATTTGATTCTACAGTTAATTTCTTTCAGCTTTTAATTCAAAAAAATCTCTCAACATTTTATTTCAGTTTTCTGACAGGAAGCTTTCGGTTAAGAAATTTCTTTGGGATTCCTGGTTTTCACTACTAGACTACAAATTTATTTATTCTGAGTTGTTAGAGATACCAAAATTATTTTTGGCGATTTCGACGACCGACCATCTACTAGAGCCAACTTGATACTATAGCCTTCCTCAATCATTTTTCAAAGCGAGACCATTGTGCTTCTTTTTTCTTCCATCCTTCAAACCATTAATCCTCATCAGTTGGGAGGCGATAGTTTTGTTATTCTGCTAAATATGGATATAGATTTGAATGAGTTTCCAGTTGTTGAAGATTTCATCGATGATCCAAATGTTTGCGAAGACAGAGGGGTTGGTGATGGTGGTGATAGTAGTGGGATAAATGTTGTGTTCATCAAACTTGTGTGTTGATTTATTTTAAATATTGCATGATACTGTTATAATACCTCTTTTTTTTGGATGAATTAATTAATGATGTGTAATTTTGTATGTCTGGATCATCATCTTCCTCACTTCCCCTCCTCTTACTCATCCTACTAATTTCCTTCTCTTTTTTGCAATACAATAATTTAAGCATGCACAAATTTATTATCATATTAATAGTATCATACAAAAGAGAACTAAGATCATGGAATAACTTCACTTTTCCACATAAACACGAACTATAAACATACAAAATATGGCCAATATAATACAAATTCTTATTTTTTTTTCCAAACTTAACATTGTTTTATGTGCTCCCCATTAATTACCCTTCTTCCACTTCCTTCTTCTACGATCTTGGTCTCATGTGAGGATTCACATTTGTATGGCTTTTCCCTTTTACACCTTTCCCTTTCCCTCTAAACTTGTAATTAATAAAATCATCAACAATTAACCATCAAAACCTAAAACAGTATTGTCAAATACAATGGTTTACCTTACCTTGTATCTAAGCCTGAATCATATTCTTTGCCCTCAGTCTCAATAGGTTTTCAATGTTTCAATACACTTGATTTGCTGCAGCCTTGTTTAACTCATACTTGCTTGACAATGATCAGCTCACTTCCTGGCAAAGGAATCTTACAAGTAGGATTTCAAGATTTCCAAAAACATTTCAGTATCATGACTATTATAGACTCAAGCATATATTCAGTACAAAGCAAACTAAAACATACACTTGGTACTTCGAACATTCCATGTCTTAAGTTTGTTCCCCGATCGACTCACTGTTAAAACATCACTCACCATTAGCCTAACTATAATCTGAAGCATCAAAACTGACCTTATTAAAAATACAAAATAACTCGCTCCCCAAACAATTCAAACCTGATTGCATACAAAATACAGAACAATATATGCCATACAATTCGAGTCTAGTTATATGCATGTTAAAAACATACAATATGTCCCTAGAAACATGCACATTGTTCTCAGTTATATACAATTTACCCTTCAACCCATACAATCTGGTACTATACATATCACATTCAATACTATACATTTAACCCCTCAATCTATACATATTGTACTTGGTTCTATATAAGGCACTAAACAAATCAGATTCACTCATAGTTTCAATCACACACCAGTATCATACATCACATATTCACTCATCACTCACAAGAAGCCTAACTATAATCCAAAGCATTAAAACAAACCTTGTTACACATACAAAATAACTAGCTCTATAAACAACTCAAACCTGATTGCATACAACAGATCAATATATACCATACAATTTGAGTCTAGTTACATACATATTAAAAACATATACACTTTTGTATGTGTATTAAAAAACATTAGTATTTTTCATAAAAGGTGTACTAAAAGGTATAATGGCTTTGCCGTAAGTGAAATTCCAGTGATTATATCTCTAACCAGCCTATAAGCTTAATCACTTTGCCGTAAGTGAAATTCCAAAAAATGATTCACCCAATATCAACACTCTGGAGGTAGAGTTCACTGTGAATTGACAGACCATTAATGCGCAGATTTCTGCACCGTTGAGGGACGCGTACAAGACTCGCTCCATGGAAAGAGCTAGTGTTGAAAATGAAATGAAGAGACTTAATTTCTTCGGACGATTTTATTTTATTATTACCCGTTCACATGGGACCTGAAAAGGACAGCAGGGGCAACGATTCCGGGCAGCATTAGAAGAGGAGATTAGCGGCGGTGCAAGGACTAGTTGCGGCCGAGTGTAGATTTCTGCGTCGCTATGGCGTCTGATCCTTCTCCTCTTCAAGATTTCTGCGTCGCTGATTGAACCAATTCTCAAGGTGAGAAATTTTCTTATTTCACCAGTTTAATTAATAGTTGATTATATATATATATATTCAATTTGGCAGTTGCAGCAAATGGCTTCCCCTGCAAGGCATTGGGGCAAGTTGTGGAAAAGGATTTCTTCTTCACGGGACTTCACTTGGTAGGAAACACAAGCAATGCGGTTGGCTCCAAGGTGACCCCGGTGAATGCAGCAGACTCAACACTTTAGGCATCTCCCTGGCCCACATCTCAACCCTCCCCACACCCACCCGCAAGTAACTGAAATTCAGACGGTTCTGGTGGACACCCTTGAGGTCGGCTTCATCACTTCCAACCCCAAAAACCGGTTCATCATAAAGGTGTTGAGAAAGGGCGATGTGTTTGTGAACCCTGTGGTCGGGTATGTTAATGCTGGGCTATTGGGGGCTCTTAGCAGCCAAAACCATGGAGTTATTACCGTTGTGGACACTGTGTTTGGGTCTAACCCCTGTATTTCAAGTGATATTCTGGCCAAGGCATTCCAACTGGACAAGAATGTGATCACTGCCATGCAATCCAAGTTCTAGATCCGGCAAAAAAAAAAAAACACATGTGGATAACAAACCCTTCTTTAACTCAATTGAATTTAATGACATGTCTACATAATTTGTTTTGTTCTCCTATTCATTTTGATGTATTATTGTTTTGTACTGGTACCTTAAAGACAAATAAAGACCATATGTAGTATTTTTATTGTACCTATGACTGGGAGGAATAGAAATATTCAAAACTAATGCTAGTTCTGAGAGCTTGTTCACACTAGTAGTAAACAGAACCATTATTTGGGCAGAGAAGTAAACTAATTAATGTTCAAGGCATAGTGGCGAGCACCATTCTACTGCCGCCTTGCCCATTTTATTGCAATTGCCAAGTATAGCCGATCCCATATGTTTTCTATAAAGTGAAAAAATCCAACTCTTGCTGATGCATTCAGAGCAAGTGCACCAAAACATGCCTAGAAACCCAAAATAAATCCAGTTGCTGCCCCGCTGTAAAACCATATAGTCTCAAACCATTCATCTTTGCTCCTGCTATGTTTTGCCCTTTCTGAAGGCGAATTGGAACCACTTCCAGGGCACTTGTTCGGCAAGGGGGGCCCACAAAGCTTAGGGTTGCCTGCATATGAAGTGGGATCAAAACTCTGCAGCTGTGTGCTTTTTGGAATCTCTCCTGAAAGGTTGTTGTTGGACAGGTCCAGCACACTCAGATAGCTTAAATTAGCCAAGCTGTAAGGGATTTCTCCACCAAGGTGATTTGCTGATAGATCCAACGATTCTACCAGCTCTAATTGCCCGATGTCCCCAGGAATTCTTCCAGTTAAGAAATTGTCTGACAAATTTAGTGAACGTAACCCAACAATGCTCATCATTTCCCCAGGGATACCTCCACTCAATGCATTTCCGGACAGGTCAATCATCTTTAGTAACCAGAGATTTTCTTTGTACTCCTGGATACCACCTTTCCATATGATTTGTGATGAATATTTATAAAAATCATCAGATTCAATGGCAAAGTTCCCATCAACAAACAAATAGCTATCAGGATGTTTGTACCATAGTGATTCCCAAAATCTATAGCCATCACTGTCGATCAGGGCAGTTAAATTATTGACACAATGTGGAATTGTGCCAGAGATGTTGTTGGATGAAAGATCCAGTAATTGTAGAGACTTCAAATAACAAAGCGCCTTAGGTATTTGACCATCGAATCTATTATCTTGTAAATTTAACACAACAAGACGAGTCAAATTCTGCCCTAACCACGCTGGAACAGGTCCTGTTAGCTTATTGTCTCCAACATCTAACACTTCTAGTCTGCGGCAGTTCTTCAAGGATACGGGTAATCTTCCAGAGAAGCTATTGTTGTTTAAATTCCGTGACGTAAGTTGGTCCAGCCAACCTATTGAGTCCGGTATCATCCCATAGAAATTGTTGCTTCCCAGATTAACAACAGCTAGATTTCTCATGTTCATCCAACACTGAGGAAGCCTACCTGATAACAAATTGTTGGAGAGATCAAGGTAACTAAAGATAGTATTATCGTTACCAGTACACAAGAATGACAAATTTCCATGAAAAGTGTTGTTGAATAAATTCAGAACTGTTGCACTAGACAGAAACTGAGGGATGGAACCATAGAACAGGTTGGAGCTCAGATCAAATGCAGGCTTATAACCAAATATGTTCCTCAAGTTTGGCACTTCTCCACTCAAACGGTTGTGCGACATGTTCAGGTACATTAATTTACCAGAAAGATTATTCCAGAACCAGCATGGGACTACATCTGAGATATCCGAATCAGAGATATCAAGCGCGGAGAAATTAGTCTGACTCCTCAACCAGCTGGGAAACCGAGGGCCTAATTTGCAGGACCTCAAATAGAGAACAATCGGTTGGAATGGCGGAGCCGAATATGAGCTTAAGTTCAAATCTAGAGAATTAAATGACAAGTCAAGTTCTAGCAGATTGAACATATTATGAAAATGGAGCTCAGTTATCTCGCCTACCAAATGATTTGACTGAAGCCGTAGAACCCTAAGGTTTGCTAGCTCTCCGATGCTTACTGGGATAGTCCCTCTAAGATTATTCCTAGCCAAATCCAGAGTAACTATTTGAGAAGTTGGCGCAAAAGTACAATCTGATGAGAAGCCTTCTAGCAGGTTGTCATTGAGATACAATTTTCTCAAGGCTGTGAATCTTGTGATATTTGGTAATGAACCTTTTAGCCTGTTAAAACTCAAGTTTATCTTCTGCAATGAAGTCCTGGCACATCCTGAAAGGCTATCTAGAGCACCATGAATTGGCTCACTTATATTGTTATCATAAACATCCAAAGTTTGTAAGTTGCAGAGATTCCCCAAGGATTTTGGAATCGGACCCTCCAGCCCAAGATTGTTCGAAAGATCCAAATGTTGGAGAGAATCAATGCTGGCAAATGAATCAGGAATTGGGCCACTCAATCCGTTGTTAGACAAATCAAGGTCAACGACTGCACTGCTGAAGCGTTGAAGAGGGGATGTAACAATCAGTGAAGCTGATTACTTTGAGAGAACTGGAAGAGTTGGCTATTGAAAGAGACAGAGGATCGACCTCACAGAATCGTGAATAAGTCATATATGCTGAAGCTATATACAGGCATAATACATAGCTATATACACACTCCTAATACCCCCTCTCAAGTTGGTGCATGGATGTTGCGAATGCCTAACTTGGTAGTAAGGTTCTCAAATTGCTCTTGACCTAGAGCTTTAGTAAGCACGTCTGCAACCTGCTGATTACTGAAGGTGTGCACTGCCTCAATGTCCTTTGATTGTATCTTCTCACGAACAAAGTGGCAATCTATCTCAATGTGTTTGGTGCGTTCATGAAACACAGGATTCTTGGCAATGTGGATAGCTGGCATGTTATCACAGTGAAGTTGCATAGGGG
Organism: Aquilaria sinensis; assembly: GCA_005392925.1. NCBI lineage: Eukaryota > Viridiplantae > Streptophyta > Magnoliopsida > Malvales > Thymelaeaceae > Aquilaria > Aquilaria sinensis. Next base: position 54,741 of record SMDT01001903.1, read on the forward strand.
ATGTCTGTTCGACAGTAAGACATTCAAGCAAGGACTTCAACCGTATGAGTTCACTTGTAACAGAGGCCATGGCTCGATACTCCGCTTCTGCTGAAGATCTCGATACTGTAGGTTGTTTTTTCAATTTCCACGATACTGGTGCATTTCCAAGAAACGTGATGTAGCCTGTAGTGGATTTCCTCGAGATAGGACAACCTGCCCAGTCAGCGTCGCTGTACGCATGAATGTCCAGGTCTCCTTGAGCTGCGAAAAATAGTCCACGGCCAGGGGTACCCTTTAGGTATCGAAGAATATGCATGACCCCTTGAAATTGAGCTTCAGTTGGCTGATGCATGAATTGACTCAAGAAGTTAACCGAATAAGCAATGTCTGGACGCGTTATGGTGAGGTAGATAAGCCTTCCAATGAGTCTCTGATAGGGACCAGAGTCTTCCAATTTTCTTCCTTCTTTCGAGGCCAAGTGATGTTGTTGCGGCAATGGAACTCGAGCGGGCTTGCACCCAAAGATTCCTGCTTCCTTTAGTATGTCAAGTGTATATTTACGTTGGGAAAGAGAGATTCCGTCAGGCGACCTTGCAGCTTCAAGTCCAAGAAAGTATCTTAACTTCCCCAAATCTTTGATGTGGAACTTTTTATTCAAGTAGTCCTTCAATTTTTGTATCGCCTTATGATCATTTCCAGCTATGATCATATCGTCAACATAAAGTAGCACGGCAGTAAAGATATCACCTGTTTGAGAAGTAAACAAGGAGTGATCTGCTGTAGATTGTTCAAAACCATACCTTACAAGGGTGTTGGAGAACTTTTGGAACCACTGCCGTGGAGCTTGCTTGAGGCCGTATAAAGATTTCTTTAGTTTGCAAACTCGCTTATCTCCTGGTTCCAAGATCCCTGGAGGCGGAACCATGTATATTTCTTCAGAGAGATCACCTTGTAAGAATGCATTGTTCACATCCATCTGATGGAGTTCCCATCTTTTTTTTGCTGCTACTGCTAAAAGACATCGAACAGAAGTGAGTTTAGCCACAAGAGCAAAAGTTTCAACATAATCTATTCCTTCTTTTTGAGAAAATCCTTTCGCTACTAGTCTAGCTTTGTAGCGTTCAACGCTTCCATCTGACTTGTACTTTATTTTGTATACCCATTTTGAGCCCACGGGTTCTTTTCCATTAGGGAGTTCCTCAAGTGTCCAAGTACCATTTTCCTCCAAGGCTTTTACCTCGGCCTTCATAGCTTCTAGCCAAAGAGGATCCCTCACCGCCTGAGCATAGTTCTGTGGTTCATCTTGAGAGGAGATAGCTGCAATGTATGCTTTATATTCTGTGCTCAGATTTGCATATGATAAGTACTTTGAGATGGGATAGGCCTTACCTGAGGTAACTGCTTTGGCTTCAGACGCAGAAGAGGATGGCGTGTTCACTTTCGGTATATAACAGACATATTCATTTAAGTAGGAGGGTGGTTTCCTCAGCCTTTGAGGTCGACTTGTTTGAGGAACATCACTAGGAGTAGGCGAACCAGTTTCTTCCAACTCCGCCATTTGAGGTTCATGGCTTGTGTGAGAAGTTGCGTGTGTGTCCTGGATTCCAGAGTCGTTATGTACGATTTCATGAGATAGATGGGATGGTAAGGAAGTTTGAGTTTGAAAAGGGAACTTATTTTCATAGAATACGACATCCCTCGACACAAACAATTTTTGTGTTTCTAAATCCCATACTTTGTAACCCTTTTGACCTTGTGGATAACCAAGAAACACACATGGCTTTGACCTGGTTTCAAACTTATCATTGGTCCTATGATGAACATAGCATAAGCAACCGAAGACTCTCAAGTGGTCAATGGAGACAGTTTTAGAGTGCAGTATTTCAAGAGGGCTTTTGCCTGAGAGATTAGGGGTAGGTGTATGATTTATGAGATACGTTGCTGCTTGGATGCATTCACCCCAAAACTTAATAGGCAAATGCGCTTGGAAACGAAGTGCTCTGGCAACTTCTAACAGATGCCTATGCTTTCTCTCTGCTATGCCGTTTTGCTGAGGGGTTTCAATGCATGAGGTCTGAAGCAAAATTCCATTTTCGTGCAGAAAAGCTAACATAGGACCAGCTGTAAACTCAAGGGCATTGTCACATCTAATGGTTCCAATGTTTTTTTTGAAATGGTTCTTAATCATAGCATGAAAAGAGATGAGACAGGAGCATGCATCTGACTTTCTTTTTATAAGGTAAGTCCAAGTACAACGACTGTGATCATCTACCAAGGTTAAAAAATAATGAGTCCCAGACAAAGATGGGGTTTTATATGGTCACCATGTGTCCATGTGGACTAGGTCGAACACAAACTCAGACCTGTTCAAACTAATCGGGAAGGACTTCCTAGTTTGCTTCGCACGAAAGCACACTTCACAAGGTTCATTTTTGTCTTGGATCAAAACTCCAGATAGTTGAGGTATGGAGGAGAGTTTATGTAAGGGTACATGACCTAGACGTTGATGCCAAGTCTCCTAAGAAACACTTTTGTTGGCTGAAGCAATGAATGGTGCCTTGATCTCCCGAAAGTAGTACAAGCCATCCTTCATCTCACCCTTGCCAATCAGCTTCCTCGAGGTCAGGTCCTGAAATATACAAAAAGTTGGAAAGAAGGTCACAGAGCAGTTGAGTTGCTGTGTAATCTTGCTGACAGAAACTAAGTTGCATGTAAAGGCTGGAACAAAAAGAGTATCATCAAGTTTTATATTTTGTGATAAGTTGGCTGTTCCATATGACTCTATTGGCAAGTCATGGCCATTTGGCAACTTTACTACAGCTCCTTCTTTCGTGACTCGCATGTTCTCAAGAGATTCACTAGAGTGAACCATGTGTTCCGAGGCTCCACTGTCTATCACCCAGTGCAAGTGTTTCTTACCAACATAGTTGACTTGGTTCTCCTGTTTCTGTCCAGCGATCATCGCTAGAATCTGGTCCATTTGAGCTTGCGTAAAGGGCAGCTGATCCTTTGTGTTACTGACCATGCCTGACGCTACCTTGTTCACTGAAGGTCGACTGTCTTTCTTCCCTGGTTTGTTTGAGTTGCCAGCAGTCTTCCTCTTCCCTTGCCACCATTCTGGGTATCCAATGATTTCGAAGCACATATCAGAGTTGTGACCAATTTTCCCACAATGTGTGCATGGCCCTTTTGATTCCTTCTCGACAAGATTTTTGCCTTGTGTTTTTTTTGCAGCAAAGGCAACTTCAATTCCCGGAGTTTTAAGCATTGCTACGCCTAGTTGTCTCTCTTCCTTTATCACGAAGGCATATGCTTTATTGATAGATGGAAGAGGTTCCATGTTCAAGATTTGTGACCGGATTATGCTGAACTGGTCACTTAGACCCATGAGAAACTGATGCAGCTTCTCATCCTCTCTTCCGGCCAACATCTCTTTAATTGCGCCACATGTGCATGAGGGCACATTGTTATAGGTGTCGAGCTCGTCCCAGAGTTCTTTTAACTTAGTGTAGTAGGCCACTACAGATAAGTCTTTCTGTTGCATAAGGGCGAGTTCCCTTTTTAACTCATGCACGCGAGGAGCATTGCCTTGAGAAAACCTGTCCTCCAGCTCAAGCCACATCTCTCTGGCTGTGTTGGCATATGCGACGCTTCCATGTAATTCTGGAGAAAGGGAATTAAAGATCCATGAGATCACCATGGAGTTGCACTTCTCCCATACCTTTGCTTCGACATCATTGTTTTCAGGTTGCTCAAGAGTGCCGTCAACAAATGCTGTCTTGTTCTTTGCTCGTAGAGCATTTAACATGGCCCTTCGCCATGTAGGATAATTATCTCCTTTTAGCTGACAGAACACCAATGTGATTCCGGGTGTATCTGATGAGCCAAGATAATAAGGAGACAATGGATCATTGCTTGGTGGAACACTGCTGCCGCTGCTGGAAGTTCTCTTGTCACCGCCAGACATCCTTTTCGGTTAAGAAGCAATCGACCAAGAATATGATCAAGAAATCAGAACCGAAACATGCTCTGATACCATGAAAGATTTCGAATGGAAAGTATTTCCCATTTGTGTATTTCGTATGACAGCTTTGTCAATGTACTTATACAATCAAGAGACGTATCTCAGGTCAAGAAGTAGAGTCCTACTTGAATGCTAAGAAACATGCATAACTTATCCTAAGAGAAGTCTACATACAGCAGGTTATGTATACAGGCATAATACACAGCTATATACACTCTCCTAATAGTAGCTCCGGTAAAATCAGTTTGACTCACCTTAAGCTCTCTTAAGGAAGAGAGATGAGAAAGCCAATCCAAGCTGTCAACATTCAAGGTGCCATCGTCACCACTGAGATCAAGATATTGCAAGTTGTAGAGATTCCCGAGCTGATAAGGGATATCCCCAGTGAAATTATTGAAAGAGAGATCAAGAGAACACAACCTGGAGAGGTTCCCCAGCTGGGAAGGAATGTGGCCGCCGATCATGCTGCGGGAGAAGTTGAGATAGCTCAGCCTGGAGAGGGAGCCCAAGAAGCCTGGCATCTCTGAAAGGTGGTGACCGATACTAAGGTCCAGGTGATACAGAAATGGCAGTTTGAGCAGGGATGGTCGTGGCTCTCCCACAAAAGAAAACCAGGAAAAATCACCACCAATATATCTGATTTCATGATCACCTATAGGGCAGAGTTGGAGCCTGATAACGTGACCCGTTCGATTGTGGCATACCACGCCTCTCCATCCGCAGCAATCTTGATCATCGATCTTCCATGAAGAGAGGAGGTTCGTCTTAGCATTGAGGCCTTGCTTCAAGTCTAGAAGGGCCAGCCTCTCTTTCTCTATGCATTTTCCAAAGCATGGATTATGGCTGAAAAATAAAAATGCACATAGAAGAAGATGAAGATGAAGATGCAGCAGCGAGAAGGTGAGTTTCATCTTACTAATTTCTAACACAAGTAGGCAAACACAAAGCATGGGAGCAGGCGGTGAGTGAACCATTAATTATATATTCCATTTCCACGTAAAAAATACGCTAGAATAATGCAATGGCTTTGCGGCAAGTGGAATTCCAGTGATTATATCTTCAACCAGTCTACACGCTTAATTAATCGCTTTGCCGTAAGTGAAATTCCAGCGAGGGCCCAAAGAATGATTCACCCAATAGCAGCACTCTGCGGGCAGAGTCCACTGTGAATTTACAGATCATTAAAGCACTGTTGAAGACAAGACTCGCTCCATGGAAAGAGCTAGTGCTGAAAATGAAATGAAGAGACTTAATTTCTTCGGATGATTTTATTGTATTTTACTATTACGCGTTCACGTGGGACCTGAAAACGAAAGCAGGGGCAACGATTCTGGCAGCAACGGAAGAGGAGATGAGCGGCGGAGCAAGGACTAGTGTGAATGTTTTTTGCGGCCGAGTATAGATGGAGGTGGAGCTACCGGCTGGGGGCCGGCCATTTTGATGCTTGGGAACGGCTGGATTGGAAGGTGGAGGGGCGAAGCGCTAAGCTAACACAGGGCGTATGGAGGTGAAGAGGGAAAGGGCGACGCAAAACAAGAGTGCCATCGCAGAAAAAGTAAATTCAACAATTACTTTTGCGGTCGGATGTGTTATATTTTTTAAAAATCCACTTTTCTCATTTTTTTTTTCATGTACGACAAGCCTCATTCGACTACAAATTATTATTACCATATTCTAAAGATGGAACAATGTTAGAAAGAATAGTACTATTTTTGTCTTTTTCGTGTTTTGCAATTTTTTTTTTCATTTTTTTAGTAATGGTGGAACCCCCATTCAAGTCCTTAAATTTTTTTTTCTTCTCTTTTGTTCCCTATCCTTTTCCCTATAACAATTAGGGCCATATAGACAATTACTATCACTATTCGGTTAAAACCGAAAAAACCGAAAAACCGAAAAAATTTAGAAATTCGGTTTGGTTATTTCGGTTTTTCGGTTCGGTTCGGTTCGGTTGAAACCGAATAGAGAGAATATCGGTTTCGGTTCGGTTTCGGTTCTGAGTGTCGGTTATTTCAGTAACCGAAAAAACCGAAATTTCTTTATAGCATATTTGAGGTTTTGGTGGGCCAGATAACAAGTTTAAAAGAAGGAGGGTTTGAGTGGAAGGTAAGAAAAAGATTGATGGCTTTTTTGGGGTTCTGCCATCACGAATCATCTTCCTCCCCCGCCGCTCGACACCGTCCTTCGGCCTCGCCTCCACCTTCGCCCCCGCCGTCTGCCCTCTCCTTCCACTCCCCTCCCCCTTGCCCCCGCCGTCTGACCTTGCCTCCGCCCTAGCCCCCGCCATCTACCCTCGGCCTCCACCCCCCTACGCCCTCTCCCCCGCCGTCGGATCTCACTTCCGTCTTCGGCGTCGCCTCCAGCCTTGCCCGGGCCGTCTGCCCTCGCCTTCTACTCCCCTCCCCCCTTGCTCCCGCCGTCTGACCTTTCCTCCGCCCTAGCCCCCGCCATCCGCCCTCAACCTCCACTCCCCTACGCCCTCTCCTCGCCGTCCGACGCAACCGTCGGTCCGTCAGTCGCCTCCACCCCCCATCAAAGTACAAACCCCATAATAGTCCATGATTTCTTGCTATGTAGTTGTTTAAGCCCCATACATTTCTCTATCTCACAAATGCATCACTATGTTTGGATATGATTTTTTTTCGGTTATTTCGGTTTTAAACCGAACCGAACAAAATATTTCGGTTCGGTTTTACTTCGGTCTAGAGGCTTAGTTCGGTTAATTCGGTTTCTAATCATAATAAACCGAAAACCGAAAAAACCGAAATATTCGGTTCGGTTTGAACCGAAAAAACCGAATGATCAGCCCTAATTACTACTATATTTTAAAGATCAACATTGGTACTGTTGGATGAACAGTAACTCGGTTTTGGGCTAATTCAGCCTAGTTGGTTTTGGGCCACGGTTTAGCAGGTTTTTTTTTATTTTTTACTTTCAACTTTTTTTATTTTTTGCTTTTTTTAGGGTGTGATTTTCTCTTTTTTTAGTTTATCTCATTTCGTAAGGTGCTTGCCTTTCTGAGAGCCTATATTGCAATTTTCTCAATTTTTGTCCGTATCACATTTTTTTCGGTTAAAATGCGATTTCATTCCTTAACTTTCTAATGTTTTCTTTTTTGGACCTGAGCTATGTCCGTGTTACATTTTAGTCCCTAAATTTTATAACTATTTAATTAAATCTTCTATTTATTCTCTTAGCCCCCAAGTTTTTCTTTTCGTTGTTTTTATGTACTATCGTCTACAGTAAGACATTGGTGACCATAATTTATTTATTTATTAATTAAAATTTATGTTTATTTTTTAGTTAAACTATTTTTTATCTTCATTAAGTCAATTGTTAAATCTTTAATGCCTAAAATTTTCCTTTTTTTATGTCTTGATCGTAACTTTTTTTTATTGATTTTCTTATTGTTTTTTTTTAAATGAAGCTTTAATCATTATTTCTATCATTATTCTTTCATTATTGTTTCAAAGCACGTAACGTGTTTTGTATCGTACTATTATTATTAAAATTTGTTACAAAAAATATCCACTACAATCTGGGGTCACCAAACCTTTTCATTTGTTCTCTTAATCTCTAATTTTTTTGTCATTTTTTGTATTGTCTTATTAAACAAAATATCAATAATCATGATTTGTTTCTCTTACGTTTCTAGTAGTAGCATTTTTTACTCTAACCTCCACCTAGTAAGGTGTGAATATTATTTTGCTCAAAAATTTCAAGGGCTGAAACTTGAAAGCATATTTTCTTGTTATATCAAATTTCTACGTCTTTTCACAAATTCATACCATGATCATATAAACCGCCGCAATATGCAGCCTCCATGCACCTCGTATAGTAATAAAAATGAAGCAAAGTTACTATTCAATGAATAGTACTATTTTTGTCTTTTGTGTTTTGTTTTGTTTTTCATTTTTTTAGTAATGGTGGAAGCCTCTTTCAAGTCCTTAAATGTTTTTTTTCTTCTTTTTTGTTCCCTATCCTTTTCCCTATGACAATTAGGCCCATATAGACAATTATAACTATATATTATTTGCCAACTTGGGTTACTATTCATGAATAGTGCCCCGGTTTTCCCTTTTTTTATTTTTTTTATTTTTCTGGACTAAATTTACTCTTTTTGAAGTTCAGTCCACTTTTTGGCAAGTAGATCGCGTCTTAAGGGCCAGTGTTGCAAATTTTTTCAGTTTTAGTTGTGGTTAAATGCGTTTCCTATCCCATAATTTCTAACCTTTAGCATATAAGTCACTAAGTTCGACCTGTGTTACGTTTTGGTCCCAAATTTAATAATTACTTAATATTCTTTCTATTTGCTCTCTTATTTCCCAAACTTTTTTGTTTTTTTTTTAATACAATTTTCTAAAACAAAATAAATTAAACACAATTTTTCTCTTTCCATCATATTTTTCATTATTGATAATTGAATTTTGTAGCATGAGTTATTTAATTCAAAAGCTTTATGGTTTAATAAAGTAATTTGGTCCATAATTGCTAAAATTGAAAGTGAAATTTTTTAAATAAATTTCATTCCAATATTAAAAATTAGAATTTGAGTTGATAAGAGAAACTTTTAGTTAATTATTCTTTAACGAGAAAAAAATATTCATCCTTTTTAAACATGTACAATGCTATTTTTTTTATCATTACTAATCATTTTAATGATAAGAATATAGCATAAAGAAAACTCAACTTAAAATTAAAATAAATTAAAATTTTAATTGACATTTATTTTAATGATAAATTTGTAAAAAAAAAATACTTGCTACAAAGTGCGGGAAAAAGAACCTAGTATAGTAATAAAGATGGAACAAAGTTTCATTTTTTGTCTTTTTGGGTTTTGTTTTTTTTTTTTCATTTTTTTAGTAATGGTGGAGCCCCCTTTCAAGTCCTTAAATGTTTTTTTCTTCTCTTTTGTCCCCTATCCTTTTCCCTATGACAATTAGGCCCAAATAGACAATATAAGCACAGTACGAGATCTGTAGATTTGTAAGTTTGAAGGCTATAGTCAGCAAAGAGCAAAATTACATGAACTGAAAAGGGGTTTTAATGTCATTTTTTGCATTTTTCATGGTAATAGTGGAAGCTCTTTTCTATTGCTTACTTTCATTTTTTTTCCCTTTTGGTCCTTAGACCTTTTCATGTGACAATCAAGCTCAGATGTACAATATGAGAGTAATGGTGGGATTGGCATATCTGCATGTTTGAAAAATATAGCTTCCGAGGTAAAAAATTATAGGGATTAAAAGAGGATTTTTTAAACCCCAACATTTAGAAAAACAAAAAATTTCAATGGAATTTGTTTTTCATTCTTACTTTTTTCCTATGAATGCTCAAATTCATCCTCTAGACTCAACATCAGATTTTCCCTTCATTTTGGTGCCACAATAGATTTTCATGTATCATCATCATCATTTGGGTTCACTCTATCTGAGTGTAGCGACTTCCAGCTAGCAAGAGTGAGATGACATATCAAGTCGATTAGTATGGGATGACATGTTGCTCTTACTCTGGTCTGGTCGTCGATCATCACAGTGAGATGCATGCTTTGTTTTTTGTCAAAGCCCAACTAGAGG
>SMDT01001904.1:0-64397 GCA_005392925.1 Aquilaria sinensis
CTCATGAACTTAAGTCCAACCCTATGCCTTTAAGTCCCCAATCCTATTGGGATAACTCAATTAAGTCGGACCCAAAGTTAGCAATTTGGATATCACTATTATCCCATCATGCCCTACCAAGATGAACATAGGTGCTTTGCTTTGGCAAACCCACCCAATGTTGATCAAAGTCTTGATGAGTGCCAACATTTGGAAGGCATCACATTTAGTGGCTCAATATTTTGTTTGAGGGATTTTTCTTTTTGATCTCACCAATTATTATCTTTAGTTGTCTTATACATGCATCACATATAAATATAAAACATGCATCTCATGCTAATAATAAAGTAAACGTGACATGGTTATAGCCCAAACTATGCAATATTCTCAAGCCAATGAGAATATCATAAAAGCCTAAGAAAAGAAAAGGGTCTTCACAAGCTCCTTCTCCTACTTGCTTGATTGCCCATTTGTTGTCCCCTCCTTGGACACACCACCTTGGACGATCCCATAATGTACAATTACATCAATAATAAAAACCTTGAGTTACATTCGAGGGGAGTAAAGGGAGAATAGAATGTACAATGAGAATAACAAGAATAAGACACGATTCGCAGGCCGTATTTACAAGTACAACCAACAAGGGCTTTAACCATGCACCATGCTTCAACCACCAATCAACATAACATGTCAAATCTCATTCAAAAAAAATGCATGACAATTAACGCATATTGATTAACCAGTTTTTATTAATGTGGCACTTCGTATACGATGGTCCCGTTAGCCGGTCAGCAGCCGGGGGGGGGGGGGGGGAGGTCAAAAAGAGCCAACCTTGCGGGGGTTGCTAGGGGGCAACACCCCCGGCGCAAAAACATTGTCTTATGATTATGTTGCCCGAGATCTTTTATTTCGAGCAACATGGCACCCGAGACCACTCCATTCGAGCCACCAAAAGTACTATACTCTCGATGCCCGAACAGCCTAAATCCGATCCATGCTAAGGTTTTTACAACTATTGCAAGAATCCTAATCTATATAGGTATCTCATACCAATCAATTTAGGGTTAATCTTATTTACCAATTTATGTTGTTTCTTCATATATCTCATATATACATTACGAGTTCCGGTTTCATGCATCATGAATCAATCTAATTAATCATGATCAAAACAACCGAACACACAATCCATCATGCGATTCGACATTCAATCCCAATTTAGGGTTTCACTAGTAACTCTGATACCACTATAGGGTTTTGAGAGCCAAACAAACGCAGCGGAATATAACCAAAACCCTTTAGGATCCAAGTGAAATGGGGTAAACCGGGTGTTCAAAATTTTCATACCTAATTTGGTTGAGATCTTTCACCCAATTGTTGGGTCAAATCATAAAATCTGAACAGTTAATGTCTTCAGGTTCTCTACGGTATCCACACGAGCCTCTCGGGATCACCACGCCTCCACTATATCCTGGTAGAAGCGTTCCTCTTATGCTCGCAGTGCTAGCTGATGCCCAGCAGCATCTTCATTATGTGACATGGTGAAATTAGGAGGAACTTCCAGTGAGGGAGAACGTCTGAAGTGGAGATTTCCCAGGAGGATCTGTCTGAAACACTCAGAAAATAGAGGTTAGGAGGTCCTCGGAGTCTTTTTCCGGGGAGAAGCCTCTAACGCCTAAGTCAGTATTTTTGGAAGTGGAGAGAAAGTGTTGGAGGCCAAAGGTTCTTGCCTGCTTACGTTTTTTTAGAGGAGGAGCCTATCCTCGCTGAGACCATTTCCCTAATATATATAGGAGGACGTAGTCCGTTCAGATGGTGACACTTGTTCGGCCGGATGTGATCTGTACTTTTGGGCGTGGGGGCCTCTAGCCTCCAGTAGGCTCATCAGGCCATGGACTAGGGCAAGAATAGCCCTACATGACAAGACGTAGGTGGCGTCGGCGTGTCAGAGCGCATATGAGGGCAGCGTGTAGCATATGCAAGCGACATGTTAGAGGCTCCTTAAATGTTTCTACTGTACTCCTGAGGTCCCCTTTAGTTAAAGTCACCCTTCGGAATAAGGGCCCTTCTCCCAAAGTCGTCTCAGTAGTTCAGGAGTTTCCTTAGCACCGAAGCTCCTCGTTCGATGGGATTTTCTCCTACCGAAAGTGGCTGGTCTTTTTCCCCCGAAGGTGATTTAGTCGTTTTTCCGAGGGAGGCAACGCACTATTTTCCCGAGGTTAGTACTATCATTCCCGAGGGTGCTAGTGGGCCACCGAGGTCATATGTCTGAGGCGTCAGACTTCCTCCTTTCTAGGTCGGTACTGGTACTCCTTACGGGTGACGCTGGATTTCCCGGGCGTGGTATCTGGCCGAAGTTCACAGGTTAAAGGGGCAATAGCACTGCAGCTATCACTAGCTTGCGTTCTCCATAAAATGGCAAGGAAAGAGTGCAGTTGGAACTTTTAGGAGGCTAGGACAAAAGCTGTGAATTTCTCACTATATGATGTATTTATAGTAAAACTCAACTTTCAAGCCTAATGGGTTTCAAAGCCCTAATCCAATTAGGTTTAATTTCACACTTAATAATGACTCAACTTTTAGGCCAATTATTAATACCAAATTATCATGAAACCATAACCCAAATAAATTAGCCCATGCACTCAAATAATCCAAATAGGCTTTATATGTGCGACCTAATAGGCTCTTACCATGTTGACAAAGATTATAAATCACATTTATGATCATAAGTAATGAGCAGTGTTTAGCAACACATCATTGCTACCCAAGTGACAAGATTGTCAGTGATTCGGCTAAATCTTTATGATCATTATCCATATATGTCATTTTCCCTTTGTTCAAGATATCAAGACCAAGCACAAGACATGAAACGTGTCACTCTCCTATAGCCCAATCTTTGGTTTCCTGATTACTGAGTAGACTAGCTTAAACTGATGACATTGATATCGTATATCAACTCATCCGAGCATGGCCATGCATTTTCTTAGTCTAACTCTATCAAGAGGCCCGAAGATATCACTTCCGTTACATAAAAGGTACAAATCCCACCTTGATCATACAAAACCCTCCACATGATATGTGACATACCCAATGACCTCCTTCAAGTTCACTCAGTTATGAGCAACAAAGGGAAGTATCAAGGTATGGGACTCACATATAGGGAATCTTGATGACCTTAGGTCAAAGGACTACATATACCATGATCACTATGAGAATCACTTATGACACTTATATAACAATCCATGTAGCATTCTTATGGTGGGTTGGTCCAGTACACAAGTTCTCCAACTTGTACCCATATGTAGACTACATATCTCATATTAGTCTCCACATATATTAGTTGTTATGTATTGTTGTAACTTGCTTTACGATAATACTAAACCAAGGACATTTAAGAATGTCATTATTCTAGGGCTATAATTAAGTTTATTACGTTACGCAGAAACAAAACAACAAACATAATTACTGGATTAATGTCTTAATAAAATATCATGACTCAATGTGTAAAAAATACAATCATCTTAGGATTAGCTTTTGGGCACAACACTAACAATAACTTGGGTTCTAAATATGTAAGCAAATTTTGCTAACTCAAGCTCTTAGTTTGAAAAATGCCATTTTACTCCCAGGACTCGTCTTGATCCTCTAAGGTGTAAAATGACCATTTAATCCCTAGGTTAACCTAGTGCCATAAACCACTCAGAACCAACTAACCCTTGAGTGACTTACTTTATTTTACTAATTCACCTCTAATTAAGGTATTTAAGCTAGAGATATACAAACTTACTTCACTCACCAAGCATTCCACTAGAAGCACTAGAAAGGCTATAACACAATAGTGGTGAATGAGTCTGCGATGTTCATTCAATGGTTCATGTCTATTCCTGTGTCAACTTAGCCAAATCATTTTATTGCTACTCGACAGCATCATTTAGGGCCTTGAGTAATGTCAGAAAGGACCTAATCCTTAGATTTTTGCAATTACACAGTGGTGGAGTAGCCATAGTCAGACATAAGCTTGCGTCCTGGTGAATAATGATCATCCATCGCATGACGTGTCTAAGAGGTAGAGGTTCATGATGGAGGTGTATAAGATACCATAAATGAAAAAGATGGCTCTACTGATTACTTATGATAAGCCCGGTGAATTCTATGATCACGTGCTAACGTCAGTCTCCATTTGATACGCTGGGAGTAAGGGTCCCAACTATTTTAGTGTCTCATTTAGTAAATAGGGGAACAAGTGAGCTAACAAGGTTAACAGTTTTTCTTTCTTTTCTTTGATTAGCTTCTACAACTGACATTCCTACTTATGTAAAGAGTATATCAATTGGTAGGTTAAATTTAAGATAGGTCTGTGTTAGTTGTTTGTACAACTAAATGTTAATGAAGATTTTTTACCCTTTATAGACTTATGGTCATCTTATAGTGACCCTAATTCATGAACAAATTAGATGTAGGTCTCAAGGTTAAAAATTAGGATTAAGATGAAGTGAAGAAGTAAAACAATGATTTATTGAAAGCAAAATATAAAAGAATTAGGTTCGGTATCTCAATTCTATTTGTACACATACATGACTAGCAAAATATAAACGTTTGACTAGGGAGTTGACTTACTACTCAAGGAAGCTAGGAAGGTAGAAAACATGATGAACATGTTCTCACATATGTTAGAAATATTGTAGAATATTGAAAATAGGAATGTACTAAAAAAAAGTTTAATTTTAGAAATTAAAATTCTACAGAAACAGTTGACTAGTGTGGAAAGCAGTTTGACTTAAATGGTTACTTCGTGTAATACTCCGTTGTTTGAGTTGAAACTTCGCGAGCAAGTCTGAAAATGTAAAGGAAAGATATTTGAACTATTAGAATAGATTTTTATGGAGGAAAACTAATTTTTGTATTGTAAACCAAAATCCATGAGTTAAAAGAAAATGCAACCATACATCATTTGAAAGTTGAAACTAGAACTTATCTTTGCATTACAAATTACTCACAATTCACTTCATATATATTTATTTTACAAGGATGATCTTAGTAATGTGGCTGATATAACGTGGCTGAGTAGACAGTAAAAAGTGTTGAATGACTCTTTTAGTTATATGGCAACGTGAAGCATGGTCCTAGATAGAAGCTTTTAAGCTTTAGTTCCTATATTAAAGATATATGAATTCTTTAGAGTATGAACTAGCCTTTGGTTTTCTATATTTAGTTTTGTAGAGGCTAGTCTGTAGTTGAATAATGGAACACATACACGTCCTACTTTTGTAAATGGCTATGAAGCTGAAATTTTTTAAAATAAAGGCTGATGAATGGATTTCCAATTCAATACTAGTGTAACAAAGCTTTCCTAGTATTTATGCCTTCATGAAATCATGTACAATTGCCTAGAAATGTTGGGTTTCAGGAGCCAAACAAACATAGTGGAATATAACTGAAACCCTTTAGGATCCAAGTGAAACGGGATAAATCGGGTATTCAAAAATTTTATACCTAATTCGGTTAAGATATTTCACACAACTTGAATAGTTGACATGTTCAAGCTCTCTATGGTATCCACACAAGCCTCTTAGGATCGCCACACCATTATCATATCCTGGCAGATGCGTTCCTCTTGTGCCCGCAGTGCTAGCTTGCGTCCTCCAAGGAATAGTAAGACAAGAGTGCAGTTGGAACCTTCAAAACCCTTTCGGTTTTGTCCGTAGGGAGGCTAGGGCAAGAGCTATGAAATTCTCACTATATGATATATTTATAGTGAGACTCAAATCCCAAGCCTAATGGGTTTCAAAACCTTAATCCAATTAAGCTTAAGTTAGGGTTTAATTAATGGCTTAACCTTTGGGCCAATTATTAATCCGAAATTATTATGAAACTAAGACCCAAAAAATTTGGTCCATAGACTCAAATAACCCAACTAGCTCTATGTGTGAAACCTAATAGGCTCCTATCACATTGTCAATGATCATAAATCACATTTATGATCATAAACAATGAACGGTGTCTAGCAACACATCATTGCTATCCAAGTGACAAAATAATTGGTGATTAGACTAAACCTCTATGATCATTATCCGTATATGTCATTGTCCATTTGTTCAAGATATTTAGACCAAACACGAGACATGGAATGTGTTACTCTCGTATAGCCTGATTTATGGTTTTTTGATTACCTAGAAGACTAACTTAAACTGATGACATTGATAGCATATATCAACTCATCTAAGCATGGCCATGCATTTTCTTAGCCTCACTCTATCAAGAGGTCCAAAGATATTACTCCTGTTATATAAGAGGGACAAATTTCATCTTGATCATATAAAATCCTTTGCATGATATGTGACATACTCAATTACCACATTCATGTTCACTCAGTTATGAGCAACAAAAGGAAGTATCAAAGTATATAACTTATATGTAGGGAACATTGATGATCTTAGGTCAAAGGACTACATATGCCATGATCACTATGAGACTCACTTATAACACTCATATAATGATCCATGTAGCGTTCTCATGGTGGGTTAGTCCTACACAAGTTCTCGAACTTATGCCCATATGTAGACTACATAACTCATATTAGCCTCCACATATGCTAGTCTTTATGTATTATTGTAACCCACTCCATAATAATACTAGACCAGGGACGTTTAAGAATACTATTATTTTAGGGTTATAATTATATTTGATTATATAACGCAGACACAAATAACAAACACAATTATTAAAATGATGCCTCAATAAAATATTATGACTCAATATGCAAAATACAATTATCTCATGATTGGCTTTTGGGCACAATACTAACAACAAATAGGTTTGATTTGCTTGGACATGTCAATTTTGGTTTATTACAAGTTTATGCTTAATGGTCGTAGAGGTTTGACCTTTGTGATAGACTTATGGTTTTAGGCTAAAACTTTGTGTACATACTTTCATCTATATTCAAAATATGTTTATATCATCAAACCATGTTTTCATGCCTAAATCCTGAGAATTTTCAAAGCATTCGAATGGCTATAGGTTTCGATCATTATTTGTGCACTACTACTCAATTGGGTTTATTTTCTTTGGAATTCTTTGCAATGCCGGTTTAAATGATTTTACTTAGCATCAATACCTAAAAAAAAAATTGTCTGGAATTGATTAGAAATATACTTGAATATGCTGAATTTGGTTTATCTGAAATACTACAGTAAAATGAGGTTTGGGTTGGAAGTATTTAACTTGAGGTTTGACTTTGATAGGGCATTGTTTTGCTCTGGGCTTTTGTATGCAGCTTTGGAAACACATTTCAAACATATTCAAAGCTTTACACCAAGTTTATAAGCTCAAAATGGTATTTATTATCTTCAGCAAAAAAAATCTGCAAGTTGGTGTGTGCAAGCCACGGGTTTGAGGGCAAGTTTTCATGTTTTGTTTTGAACTTATAATTTTACTTAACCAACATCTTTCTTTTGGTATTTAGACTAGTATGTGCTAGTTTTATACAGGAAAACTAATTTCTATCTTGAAAATCAAAATCCACAGGATAAAATAAAGTGCAACTAGACATCATTTGGAAGTTAAAACCGAAACTTATCTTTGCATTACAAATTACTCACAAGTTAAGCATATGGATAAAACATAGGACACTCTTGGTCTTTGGTAGAACTCTCCTGGCTTCTAATAACTTTCCCAAGCATGCAAACACACTTTCACAATATCAGCATTTATGTAGCATAGCCAATATTTCAAATGCCTAGGAAAATACAAACATTCTTCCAAAATATGGGCTTTAGAGGCCGTAGTCCTCCATTCTCTATCACTTTCCACATAATACAAGTTGTGATGTGTATTTATGAGCTATTTAGTTGTAAATCATACACTTTCAAGATTTAAGATATTTTATTTCGGCCTTGGTTGAGCTATTAAAAATTTGTAGTAGAAAGTGGCAAAATAGTGAAAAATTCTACAAGAAAATCTGTAGGAATTGTGCAACAAAAATCAACATTATAGCCATTTAACCCTTGTTTAACTTCTTAACAAATGTACAAGTTTCCAATTAAAATTTTTCATGCATGTTTCTACTAGTTAAATAAGACTTATTTGACCAATTTCTTGCATTGAAATGTCAGATTTCGTAGAAGATATCTTTGGAAATAGATTCGGTAGGTTTGGGAACATGTTTTGGAGAAATTAATGGCCATCATTGGATTTACAGCTTTGGTTCCTGTGTTAACATTTCCAACAAGTTCCAAAGGACTTATTAGGCTTGTTTGATCCCCATTGACATAAAAAATGGCAAGTTAGCAAGAAAAGTGCATCAACGCCAAAACTTTACAGGTTACCAAAAGGTCTGAGGAACAAAATGGACAAATCCAAAAACGACAATGAGAGGAATTGCTAGAGAAACATAAAATAGTTAGGTCTAACAATAATGACTAGAGAACGGAGAAGATCAAGAATTGGAAAAGGAATAGCAGAGGTAGTTGAGGGAAGACAAGCAAAAAACAACGCATTTATAACCGGTACTGAAATCATAAATAAAGGGAAAATGAAGGTGTAGCATGTGGATTAAGTGCAGCGTATTCTTGGCCTTAAGGGTAATAGGTAATTAAAATTATTCTAGGATAATTGTTATGTGATAGTTTATTATTGCTTTTTGTAATGACAAAAACATCATTACCATTGATTCAAATGAGCCTCCTGTTTTACACAACTAGCATAGTTGGTAAAGTGCAATGAACACCACATGAATTGCCAAGGTTCAAGTAACGGTGTCGTATTCTCTTCCAACTTTGGCTCCCTACAGTGGCAAAATGCAGCCAAGGTCCTCTAGCTTCGGTTTAATAGGCACTTTCTCTGCTTGCAATGCTTCTGAATGGCCAAAAAAAAAAAAAATGAGCCTCCTGTATCCTTGGTGGACCTTAATCGCATAAATGGCCCAAGTCCCTTTATAATTCCAAAAAGTCATAACAGAGTGTCAAATAATTATGGTCTATTATTCTACAATGTTGAATTTAATCCAAAGTAATTAGTTTTTTATTCAAATTAATCAAAAGAATTTTGAGAGACGAAGGTAGCAAATGAAAATCAACAAGATTATTAACGAAAAATTAACTTACCAAGTCTCATGGACTAAGTATGTTTTCCTCCAAATGGCAATCAACTCGATTCCAAGTAATAGCACGTAATTGTTCACAACCTTTCTTGTTAATTCTTGGAGCACCAAGTCTAGACTAGAATTTCATGTTTTTCTTTTGTTTTGGTGTGTTTTCATGTGGTTCTTCCTATAGGAGAGTAACTTTATATCCATTTTCTTTTAGGCTGTATATGGTTGTCTAGATTGTTCATGTATTATTATTAGAAAAAATATCCAGTTGCAACACAATAACCATCCACTCTCCTAGATAAGTTGCACCTTTCTCACACATGGACACACCAACTTCATCCACAACCATTTCATTAATGTGTTACACTTTAATAACACATGTCCCACTCTCATGGTCCTACATGATGATAATGTGTAGAACATATGACATCATATTGTCCACCTAGCCACTCATCAAGTCAACCTCCATGAGTATGCAAGTGTTACTAAGTATTTATTGTGTAATGTTATTTATGTGCACACTTGGGCTCATAAATCCATCCCTTCAACCCAAATTGCACCGAAACAAAACTCAGAGGACCAAATCAGGTTGTTTCATTGGGTTTCTCAGGTTTAACGGGCTGGATGAACACCCCTAGTCCAATAGGATGTGACTTAGTGATCTTAAAACTTTACCAAAATTGAATCTCGAAACTATCCAATTACCCTATATAATTAGGATGAATGATACGCATTCATATTCATATTGAAATGCGTATATCAGACAAAAATTAGTGTCATGATAAAATTGGCAGCAAGTTTAGTTAATTCAGAAGGTTTTCTTCTTCCAGACTTTCTTTCTGGCAATCTCCATTCTGGAATCTGTGTCTTTTGGTTTCTGGTGCCCCAAGCATCACGGCATCCCCATCCCCTGCTACTCGATCGCCTTCCAGTTTCTTCCTTTTGAGCAGCTTAACAAGTCCATCAAGCCCAACATCAGCATCCTCGCTCTTCATCATCTCCTCCGCCACCTGTGCCGGAGTCACCTTTGCATCGCTCAACAGCCCTTCGATCTCACTGAAAAGCCGGTGATGCCCACGTATGCCCAAGTAATTTGAAGCCAGTGTCCTGAAGCCTGGAGGTGTGCAATAGGACATGTGAATATGCATGTCCATTCGCCCGGGACAAAGAAATGCAGGATCCAATCTTTCCTTGTGGTTTGTGGTGAATATGATGATCCTTTGGTCACCACAACTTGACCATAATCCATCTATGAAGTTGAGTAACCCGGATAGAGTTAGCTGCTGCAAACAAAAGCAAACATATAGTATAAGAGGAAAGTTCACTCATTAATCTGCCAAAGAAGGTTGTATTTACACCTGAAAAGTTGGTTTCAAGTATAGCTGCTGACTAAGAGCACTAGAGTGACCAAATTTTTCTTTAGTGCTTCTTGTGAAAATATGGCCCAACTACAGAAGAAATCATTCAGCCGACCAAAGAATCTTTTGCTTGATGATGAAGTAAAGGGGGCAGAAAACGACAATGTAAGATATCAGATCAGTAGCGAGTTTTAGGTTGGTGCTTGTCTGGGTAAATTTTGTACTACTAGACAAAGCTTAACCCTTGTGGCCAATTGCATCATAAAGTTTATATATGTCATAGTTCTCAATCTTTGATAAACCACGTCTTTTCCATAAACCATTTTCTCTTATTTTTGATAGGCTAAATAGCATTATTGTTCCCTATCTTTAATTTTCATTGCAAATTGTTCTTCAACCATGATTTCCTTACAAATTGGTCTCAAACCTTTATAATTTGCTGCCTGTTGGTTTCTAGCTCTAAGTAGACATAAAAATCCAATTTACAGATAGGAAAAATTAATAATTTAAGTCATCCACTAACTACAGAAAAATTATGACATAGTTTGAACATATGAAAATACAATTATCATAGAGTTTAAATTAGAAGTTAAAAAGTTGATATCAGGTAGTTATTAAGAATTAATGAACTTAAACTGTTTAGTAATTGTCTTTTGATAAATTCAACCAGTGCCACAATTTTTTTAATGTTAATGAACTATTTAAACTATCAATTTTTCTTTTTATAAATTGGATTTCTGCGCTAATTTAATTTTATCTAGAACTATGAACTAATATGTATTGAATTATGAAGATTTAGAACTCATTTGCAATAGAAACTTAAGGTTTAGGACAAATTGTGATCTTTTACCCTTTTTCATCCTAATAAAAAAAACGAAGTCTTTTTTTACACCTAACCATCAGCTTTGAACATTGAACTGACCTGCAACTGAACTCGGTGATCTGGTTCATCTTTGCAGCCATGATCGGCAGCCCTTCGATCAGGAAGGTTAACACTGCAATCGATGTCCTCAATCACCAGGATGGAGCGGTTGCCGGTAGCCAAGAGCAACATCCTCAAGTCAGAATCCCTCCTTATGTTCCCGAGCTGCAAATCATACACATCAAACTTGAGATAATTAGCCATGGCAGCCACCAAGCTGGACTTCCCAGTCCCCGGAGGACCATAAAGCAAATACCCCCTTTTCCATGCCCTCCCGACTTTCTTGTAGAACTCCTTCCTGCCGACAAACCTGTCAAGATCCTGAATAAGAGCAGTCTTCAGTTCTGTTTCCATGGCTAGAGTCTGAAAAGTTGCAGGGTGTTCCAGATTGACAGAGTCCCACATCGTCCCGCTATAAGAATCCAAAGTGAACATCTTCAAAACCCTCTCCTCATCCTGCATCAGCTGGGTCTTCTCCAGTACCAAAGGCACATAAGACTCTAAAACCATTTCCTTGTCCTTCTTGTGGAAGCTCAGCTCGAAAAACCTCTGCTGGGCAAAAGGGTCGTCCTGGTCTTCCTTTTCCCAGCCATCGGTGCAAGCATATCGCCATTTCAACTCAACCCCGTCAAAATGGTCCA
This sequence comes from Aquilaria sinensis, assembly GCA_005392925.1. NCBI lineage: Eukaryota > Viridiplantae > Streptophyta > Magnoliopsida > Malvales > Thymelaeaceae > Aquilaria > Aquilaria sinensis. The sequence goes on from SMDT01001904.1 coordinate 11,989, forward strand.
CAACTGTCTGGCCCGGGCAGAGGCGTACGGTTAGGTTTCTGCCGTTGGGGGTTTTGCAGATCCGGAGGCGGTCAGTGTCCTGGCTGATCTTGGTGGACAAGTAAAGCTCGGCAGCGTCAAAGAAGAGGTTCTTTGCCATCCCAGAGGAGTCCTCGATGACAAGTGTGAGGTGGGGAGATTTGGGCTTGAGGAAGTGGCGGAGGGTTGACATGAGATAGTTGCGAAGAGGGCTAGGAATGAGTTCGTTGGCCATGGAGCCGAGGAGCATGACGGAGGCAGACATGGAAGCGTAGGCAGAGAAGAGGGAGGAAGGAGATGGCATTTCTTTTGCAGAGAACATCTTCGCTGTTCAAGCTTCGGCAGAAACCAGGCGTAGTTAAGTTGAGAAGCTGGCAAGAGAAAAAGGATGTGTTTCTGGGGTTTCGGGCATGGATTCCATAGTTATATATTGTCTATCGTGAAAAGTGCGATACAAAAGTGAAATTCTGCGGCATTTCTTGGAATCTGCATTGTATTAGCGACAGACTTGAAGTTATGTGACAAACTAATGAACTGTTTCTTGGAATCTTGGATCGGGGTTCTAATAACATATGGAGTAATATTATTTAATTAATATCATTACCTTAGTTACACAAAACATTCCATAAAAGGAAATGGGAGTAAGAGTGGGAAGCGACACTTAACTGAAATTTAAGTAAAAAGATGAGTGCTAAGAGCAAACGCTCAACACTCGTTTATCAACAAACGAGAAAAAAGACAAAATCATGTCATTGGTCTGTTGGAGCAGTTACCTGATACTGGCCATTCCCTTGGCCCCAGACCATGTCCTACTCTTCTTTCTCTCTCTCTCTCTCTCTCTCTCTCTTTTTTAAATGAGAGGCCACATGCATGTCTTTCTTTTATTGCATTTTATAACTCGTTCTTTTTATGTTCTAATTTATAAATACTAACCTAAAAACTACTGGCCATGGTAATATTTATTTTTTAAACAATAATTTATTGAAGTGAAAAAGGATAAGAAGTAAAACTCCACTTACATCTATTAAAAATACTAAAACTCCACTTACATAAGTTAAAAATACTAACCTTTTTGTACACTTTCTTCCTATCTTACATTTTGAATTTAAGATTGACTTCATAAATCTCACTGTAAGTTACACATAAATGTACTAATTTATGTACGAATATTTGATAAAATCCCGTGGTTTTTCAATTATATTAAGAAAGTAACAATAACTAATATAGAGAAAACTAGACTCGAACTTAATAAGTTCCAAAATTAACAATTTCTTTCTTTGAAAAAAATCTCAAGAGCTTCTATGCTACACACACAGCTTAAGGGTGTGTATGTGTCTATATATATATATATATATAAGAACTAAGGATATCAACGGATGTCAAACCCAATGAGAATCTTGGTACAACCTACCCAACGGGTCAGTTTTTCTTACAATTAAACAGATAAGGGGTGGATATGGGTTTGGGGTCCTTCCACCCCATATATGTATGTTGTTACATATTTGCTTGGCACAAATAGTCATCTCTTCTAATTAGAATAGGGATAATTTAGTAAATTTGATAAGCCCTAATTCCCAAATCCTTGCATCGCCAATTCGCCATTTGCCAGATGCCCCTGGCTTCTCAATCTCAAACTCCTCAGTCCTCATCAGTCATACCCATCACAAGGCGCACATCAAGTCATCTGTGCTGGTGCTGGAGTATCATCGATCGCGTTAGGTATATTTCCTATAGAGCACCCTTGGCTGCGTTGTTAGATATCCAAAGGCGGCAAAGGCGGAATATGATTGCCTGACTCCTAATTGGATTCTGCTTCTCGGTTCTGCTCTATTTGCTATTGATTCTACTGGCTCCTTTCAGTTTTGCTGTCTGTTTTCAGTTTTGCTGGCTGCTGTTCGTCCTGCTTCCCTTTCGCCCTTCTGCCGACTGCCACCCTGCAAGATTACCAGTAAGTGCTTATCGGTTCTGCTCTCAACTCTCAGTTCTGCCACTTGTTTTTGGTTTCACCAATATGGTTGACTTTGGATGATTAATAATGAAGTGTGTTCCTCATGCTACTATATATATACTATATATATATATATATATATATATATATATATATATATTCTGGTTTCAAATCTTGAGAGCCATTGATTAGAAAGAAATCTTCATTCATCATCTGCTTCTTGGGAGAAATATTGCAATTTGATTTGGATATTGTCAACTACTACGTATAGTTTGTTAAATCCCGAGAAAAATATGTGTTGATTCTTAATTGGGCAACTTATATATGTTCAGGTTAACTAGTTAAGATTATAGTATATATCAAACATTATACACACACACACACACATGGTTAAGAAAAAAAAAACTTCTATCAGAAGAACATAAGAAAATTGCCACTGATACACTGTTGTTTTGTAAACCAAAAGTAGATCAGATCTTGAATCTTAGGCATATTGTCCTATCTTTTGAGGAAATTGGAGACCTTAAAGTGAATTTGGGAAAGAGTGGATTGCTTTGAATAACAGAAGATAATGATGTTCATTTGGTGGAATTTTTTGGGTGTCAAATGAGCCGATTTCTTGTTGAGTAACTGGGACTCCCATTAGGAGTGAGAGCTAAATTTACAACCACATGTCAGAAATTATTTCAAAGTTTGAGCATCAATTAGCAGGTTTGAAAAGAGGAAAAGTAGAGGTAAAAAGATAAGGTTATGGGCTAGGTTGTTAGGAAAAGTAAAGGAAAAAATATAAATGTCAAGTGTTGGATTTACCAAACGTTTGACCATAAGGCTTATGTTAATTCCATATGGCTTAGCATCATTATTTATGTCTCATAATTTTTTGTCTATAATATATTTGGATATTTAGTTTCTGTCACATACATTTCTTCACTATACTTACATTTATTCTTTAACATTTTTTTCTTTGTAATTTTAAGAGGATATGGAGGCCATGGAAGAAAGTCAGGATCAAGACTCAATGAACTTTGATGATCTTGATGCTGTTATTTCCAAACTAAGCAAAGCTGAAGCTCCTAAACCTACTGTTATACTTTATACATCTCTGCAAGATGGCCTAAAAACTATTGAATGGGTAGAAAAAGTAACTACTACTGCTGGTACATACCAAGTAAACTCTCAACCCGAGATGACAAATTCAACTCAACAAGAGCAAAATTCAAGTAAGGGAAGACTGTCATTGGTAGTGAAACACCCCCAAATCCGACATGGGTGAATTGTGGGAAGCCTTATATAAATACATAGGCTCCAATTCCAGAACATAAGCTCCTAGCTCTTATACTTTTCACAAATGATGACCCAAGTAGTGTGAGCAGGTGTTCCGTTGACTAGTTCTGGACTTGAGTTGTCACATATGGTATCAGAGCTGATCCGGGACCATAATGGTGTTGCATAGTGAATGTGCACATACATTGTCTACCAGGACTGATCCTGAATTTGAAAGGCTACTTCGCCAAGGGCTAAGTAGTCCAATTAGAGAGGTTACTTGGTTGGGAGAACAAAATAATCCGACTGACCCCAACGAAAACGTTGGGTACGTAAGGGGGGGAGTTTGTAACATCCCCATATCCACATGGGTGAATTGTGGGAAGCCTTATGTGGATATATAAGCTCCAATTTCAGAACATAAACACTTAGCGCTTATCCTTTTCATAAAGGATAGCCCATATGATGTGGGCAGGTGTTCTGTTTACCGGTTCTAGAATTGGGTTGTTATTGTAACAACTCAAGTCCAAAACTGGTCAATGGAGTACCTGCCCACACTACATGGACTATCCTTTGTGAAAAGGATAAGCGTTAAGTGCTTATGTTCTGAAATTTGAGCCTATATATTCATATAAGGCTTCCCACAATTCACCCATGTGGGATTTGGGGGTGTTTCAAACCCCCCCTTATATACCCAACATCCTTGTTGGGGTCAGTCAGATTACTTGGTTTCCCAGATCACATAACTTTTCTAATCGAACTACTTAGCCCCTGACCAAGTAGCCTCTCAAATGCAGGATTAATCCCAGTAGATGATGCATGTGCACATCAACCATGCCACACCATCGTTGTCCTGGGTCAGCTCTGATACCATCTGTAACGACCCAAGTCCAGAATAGGTCAATGAAACACTTGCCCACACTACATGGGCTATCATTTAGAGAATAATAAGCGCTAGGTACTTAAGAATGGACTCTCAGTATAAGGAAATTCCCCTGTCCCATACCAGCGGACTCAACCACATACTTTGAACCAAACTTGGCTCTGATACCATCTGTAATGACCGAAGTCTAGAACCAATCAATGAAACACCTGCTCACATCACTTGGGCTATCCTTTTTTAAAAGGATAAATACTAGGTAACTCTTATCTCATTTTAGACGTTAAATTAATTGGTATATTGTTTTGCGAGTCCCCTTATTAAAGGCCAAGTTGTTAACTTTTATTTCTAACCTTACCAGTATATTATGCTTAATTATGGAAATTTTCCAAAACCTCCCAAGGTCCTTAACTTAGGCAACAAAAAAAAAGCTTACTAAGTGAAGTCGCTGCCTTCCTCGAATCTAGCTCTGATATCACCTGTAAAGACCTAATTCCAAAACTGGTCAACAAAACACCTGCCCACACCACATGGGCTATCCTTTATAAAAAGAATAAGTGCTAGGTGTTTCTGTTCTAAAATTAGAGCCTATATATCCACATAATGTTTCTCACAATTCACTCATGTGGGATATGGGGGCATTACAAACTCCCTCTCTTATGTACCCAACATTCTCGTTGGGGTCAGTCGGATTACTTGGTTCTCCTTACCAAGTAACCTCTCTAATCGGACTACTTAGCCCCTGGCCAAGTAGCCTATTAAATCCAGGATCAGTCCTGGTAGACAATGCATGTGCACACTCACTATGCAGCACCATCATGGTCCCGGGTTGGCTCTGATACCATCTGTAACAGCTTAAGTCCAAAACTGGCCAATGGAACACCTGCTCACACCACTTGGGTTATCCTTTGTGAAAAGGATAAGCACTAGGTGTTTATATTTTGGAATTAGCGCCTATATATTCACATAAGGCTTCCCACAATTCACCCATATGGGATTTGGGGGTGTTTCAAGTAGCACAACACAAGAAGGGTGAAATTCAATTCTTATCAATGATGAAGAAGGGGAAAAAAAGGTCACATCAAATGCATGGGATCACTTTTCAAAAGTAAAGGTAGATGGTGTTTGGAAAGCAAAGTGTAACCATTGTGGCATCCTTCAATCATGTGGGAGCAAGAACAGTACAAGTAACTTGAATGATCAGCATAAAGTTTACTGTAAAAGAATTCGAAATAAAGATGTCAAGCAAATGCTTTTGAAAGGGCAAGCAAAAGGGGATGGTTCAATGATGGTTGGCACATATTCATTTGATCAAGAAGCTTCAAGAAAAGAGCTTGTGAAAATGATTATCATTTACGAGTATCTGATTTGCATTGTGGAGCATTATGGATTCAGAAGCTATTTAGCTAGTTTTCAACCCTTATTTAAAATTCCTTCTCGGAATACAATAAGAAGTGATATTTTGAAGTTGTACAATGAGAAGAAGACAATGTTAATGAAAGAGTTTGATTTGTTTGATAGCCAAATTTCGATCACCACCGATATGTGGACTGACAGTGGAACATAAAAAAAAAAAAGATATATCACTATTACTGCACATTATATCAACAACTCATGGGCCTTACAGAAATAGGTGTTAAGGTTAGTATCAAGTTGCATTCTTAAAAGCTACTGGTTGCATTTATTTGGTTTCTTTCTTGATGTATGGAACTTGTGTTTAGAATGTTCGAATAATAGGATCTTACTTCTCTACATGTTTTTATTAGGTTTTATTGATGTATGGAACTTGTGTTTGGAATGTTGGAATAATAGGATTTTACTTCTCTACATGTTTTTATTAGGTTTTGCTATGTTTCATCTCCCCACACAACAGAGGTTTTAGCTAGCAAATTAGTGAGATGTTTTATGGAATGAAATATTGACCAGAAGCTCTACACACTTATGGTTGATAATTGCTCTACAAATGATGGTGTGGTGGATATATTGTTAGATAGACTTTCTCGTGACTCTGCCCTCCTAAATGGAGAATTCTTTCACATAAGATCTTGTGCTCATATTTTGAATTTGATTGTGCAAGATAGATTGGATATCATTAAGAGTTGCATTAATAAGGTTCGTGATAGTGTTGTTTTTTGGACTGGATCACCAAAAAGAATTGAGAACTTTGAGAGGGCTGCAAGGCAGTGTCATATTCCAATGAGTAAGAAATTGTCAATTGATTGCAAAACTCATTGGAACTCAACTTACTTTATGCTTCAAAAAACTATTGTATATAAGGATATTTTTCCTCGCTTCAAGACTTTTGAGAAGCACAACAAATCTTGTCCAACTAAAAAAGAGTGGGTAGTGGCTGAAGATATTTGCAGAAAGTTTAAGATGTTTTATGAAGTGACTGAGATGTTTTTTGGAACAAATTATTCTACAGCCAAACTCTACTTCAAACAAATTTGTGAGATTAAATTAGTATTGAAAAAATGGATTGTTGAAGAAGTTGGCATAATGAATGCCATGGCAAAAAAAATGTTAGAGAAGTTTGAAAAGTATTGGGAAAAGATACATGGAATTATGGGTGTTGCTACTCTTCTAGACAGAAGGTACAAAACTCTTCTTTTAGAATTTTAGTATTCCAAAATAAATCCTGATACCACTAAAGAGAGGGTTGAAGAAGTTGTGCAAATTTGTTACAATTTGCTTGAAGAGTATGAAAGAACAAGTCAGAATACTTAGGTTTTGGATTTGTATTGAAAAAGACAATGTTAATGAAAGAGTTTGATTTGTTTGATAGCCAATGAAAGTTCATGCAATGTCTTCTTCAGCTTCTCAGTCATGTCCATTGAATGATACAAAAAATCAGATGATGGATTTTAGCCAATTTGCAAACAGTAAGAAAAGAAAGAGATCTAACCTTAAGGTAAAGTTGGACCATTACTTGGATGATGATACAATACCTTGGAAGCCAGACTTTGACATTTTAACATGGTGGAAAGTGAGTTTTGGCAAATATCCAAACTTTGGCTGAATTGTAAAGGATATTTATGTCATACCTGTTACTATGGTTGCTTCCAAGTTAACTTTTAGTGGTAGTGGAAGGTTAATAAGCCGGCATCAATATAGGCTACTTCTAACTGCTATTGAGGCATTAACTTGTTCTCAAAATTGGCTGCGTGCTGAGAAGTTAGGTAAAATTTTCTTCCTTATTATTAGTTAAATTTGTTTTAATTTATAATATAAAATGTTAATATGTTGATTTGTTTTTATTAGTTGTTGACACGAGTGATGAGACAAAGATTTTTCCCACTCATCTTGTTTGTGTTGGTGATGACATGGATGTTGATGGAGATGACTATGCCACCACTAATGCATTTTTTCAAGAAAAAGATGATTATTAACAACATTCTAGCTCATTGAAAAGCAAGTACATTTTGTGTTATATTTCTTTAAATTTTCATAATTAGTTTATGATGCTTGCCTTTGTTATGGTTTAATGGTTATACTTCATTTAATTTGTAGTGCTTTGCTGCCAGATGCAATGACCATTATGCATGTTGCTTGGATAAAGATTGAAAGGAGTCTACTAAAATTTTAATTGTAATTGGTGTTGTTGGTATCATAAATTGAAGTTTTTTCAATAACTAGTTTTTAAACTTATGTATAAGACCTAGACTTTTATGTCTTTTCTTGTTAGCTTATTGTATTGCTTTTCGCTATGTTTGTGATGTACTAATTCTATAGTGCATTTTTTATAGTGTGTTGGTATGTTTGGAGTATAAATTTATGTGTCCTACTCCTTTATGATCTATTCTATTTTTTTCACATATTAATAATGTTTTTGACGTCTTTGATTGATATAATTTATAGCTTCTTGCTTGTTTTTTTTTTTGTATATGATTGTGGAAATGTAATGGATAGACAGGTTTTTACTCAATCCTACCCGCCTAAAAAAGGGTAGGATATGGGTGACAAAATTGTTCACCCGATGGGTGATGGATAGGATAAGAGTAAGGCATCCAATGTAGCAAGTAGGATATGATGTTGCTCTCATCCTACCCAATCCGACCTATCGAAATCCCTAAAAAGAACCATGCATAGAAGTTTTAATGCCATCAATTTGAAAATTTTGCTAATACGGTTAACATCAGAGCATTAAAAATTTTGCCCAAATATTTCATTGTTAAAAGAAAATTTTTGGTGTTGTACTGTACAAAAAAGTTGAATTTTTTATTATTTCAATATTATTTTCTTTTTACTTTTGATTAATTTTTCATTTACTAAAATTTATTTTAAAATATTATGAAATTTTTTGTGATAAAATTTAATATATAATTGAAAATAAGCGTGACTTGTTTACTTTTTTTTTTGTACAGTCATTTCCTATTACATGCTACCTTCATCTTTGACAGATTTCGTTCTTCATGGAATTTTAAATAACTTTGACTGTTTGACACATTTTTAAATTTAATTTTCCTTAAAAATGCATTTAATATATGTCAAATATCAAACCTTTTTTTGAAGATAATGTAAGAAATTGAGTAAGCAGATCATTAATTCTTCAAGAAAACGAGTCATTATTTTTAAAGATTCTAAACTAGAAAGTACATACAAGCTAGCAGGGAGGGCGTATTGCTTTAAACAACCTTTTACATAAGCTTTTTAATACATTAATTAATTTTTTACCTTTGAAAAAAATTCTTCTTTCTCTTCTTCACCTGTCTTGTCTTGTCTAATATTTGTAGGTAATACATTTATATGTCATTTGCAAAAAAGTTTACTATGTTGATCTTAAATTTAAGTAAGAAAAAGAAGGATGTGTAGAGAAAAATATAAAATTGTGTAAAAATAAAATATCTTTTAACAAATGTGAGCTTAGGATCTTTTGGCACATCAGTAAATCCTTATTGAAAAAAATCATCACCACTAAAAGAAACAAACTGGAGAAACAAGATAAATGTGAGCTTAATTAGGATCTTTTGCCACTACTTATGGGAGCAGTAGTATTTATAAATTCAGACATAAAATAGAGAAACAAAATGCATAAGAGCAAAGAAACAAGTGGTAGAACGAAGGGTATTCACCAGTATCTGGTTTTCACTCCCACAAAACTTTGGCGTGGTTTTATCTTTTTTCGTATTTGCTGGTAGGCGAGTGTTGAAGCATTTGTTCCAAGCATTCCTTAAGTAAAAATGTTTTGAATACCTGGGGATCATTCTTTTCAAGATCAGCTTCTTTCTACATCAAAATAGTTGACGATGTTAGTATTATTTGTGCAATTTATCATCATCATCTTAAAATAATATTGTAAGGTATAGTTTAACCAGCTTTAGTCTATACTTTAAAAATGACCATTGCCCTCCTGTATAATTTGCCTTCTCTTCCCCAATTGCTTCACAGACCTTTCCTATTATTTTTGACAAACTTTTGAACTCAGTACTCTCCTACCACGTCTTTTAGCTCTACTTGCACCTCCACACTCATCCATTAGGCTTTCTCCCTTCATCTTTCTAGATCCTTCTCTCTTCTGATTTTTTCGTATACTCCCATGAGGCATTTCATCCCTAACTTACAGAAGAAAATGGAAAAAATGCACAAGTGGTCTAACGAATCCCAAACACATTTCATCTGCATATTCTACAATTTAAATATATAAACATTTTGCATTAGATGATCCCATGTAAAGAAAACAGTTGTTGAGAGAGTAACCTAAAATGTGCTAAACCACTACTTCACTACACCATCCTAGCAAGCATCCTTCCATGTCCTATATGGTGCAAGATAGTGGCCCATGTATGTTACACATAAGATTCTCATAGTTACTGAAACAACATCATTTTGTAGTACTCTCGTACCCATACGAGGAATATGTGACTCAAAATAATATGAGCAAAAAGTTGAAGTCTCCTCAATTAAATAGGCATTGCATATTGAACCTTCAACTCGTGTCATGTTCGACCATTTATGTTTAAGATCTTTTAGATACCTACAAATACATTTCCAGGAATTTATTATCATCATATAAGGAACATAAACTTATATACAAATTAATGAATATATTTTTCACATACCTCTTGAATGTGAACAAGCACCGGTATTGAACAAGTCCACCAACCCATGCTTCGTATGCTAAGCGGACAGGCAAATGTTCCATAGAGTTGAAAACCCCCGGTGGGAGTATTCTTTCTACTTTGTAAAGAATTATTGGCACGTTCTGCTCCATTTGACCTAGATCATGGACATCTAGCTCAGGTGTGCACAAATCCCTAAAGTACTAACTTTACTTTGTCAATGGTTTCCAAATGTTTTCTGTTAGTGACTGAAAGACTATAAAAAGCATTTGTTGCATAAAAAAAATGGTAGTCATGACTTTTCATGCCATACAACTTTGTTGACCAATTGTCGATACATTTGCTTAGGTTTGATGTGTACCCATCTAGGAGCTTAAGGGACTTAAACCACATCAACACATCTGCCTTTTATTCTAGGGTCAGTGTGTATACAGCCTTAGGCTTGAATACACTCTCACCTTCCAAAGGAATCAAATGTTAACTCTAGGCGATTGCACAACACTTGCAAATCTTGCATGCTATTATGGTGTCCTTGTTTTTTTTTTTTGACGTCCATAACAGTATTTAATATATTTTTAAATATATTCTTCTCAATGTCTATGATATCAAGATTATGCAACATTAAGTTAGTATTCCAATAAGGCAATTCCCAAAAGATGTGCTTTGTCCAATTGTGAGTTGCACCATATTCGGGAATTTTTCATGATGTAAATATTTCAACCACCAATGGCAAATGCAAAACACGGTTCCATATTTGTTCTCCCAAAAGACAAGCGGGAGGGGTTGACAACTCTACTTTACCTTTCCTGAAGTTTACCTTATTTCTTCTATAAGGATGATCATTATCCAAGAATTGGCAATGACAATTGAACAACAAGACTTTTCCACCATTATCAAGCTACAAGGCCTTAGCTTTTTCCATGCATATTAGACAAGAAAGTTTACCATGCATCATCCACCCTAATAACATGCCATATGTAGGGAAGTCATTGATGGGCCATATAAGCACCACTCGAAAGCAAAAATTTTGTTTGCCATATACGTCCCAAGTATCAACTTTGTCATCCCACAACATTTTCAAATCTTCAATTAGCAGCTACAAAAACACATCAATTTTCTTTTTCGGGTTATATGGACTTGGGATCATCAAACTCAAGAACATGTAGAGACGCTTCATGCACATCCAAAATAGTAGATTATATGGTGTAACTAGCATATGCCCAACATGAATACTACTTACCCAAAGTTCCAAATGGACTAAATGCATCTAAACATAGACCTAGTTAACCATTTTATGGTTCAACAGCAAACCATGGGTAAGTGCAGTCAAAGAGTTTCCAAGCTTCACCATGGCATGAATGTTTTATAATATTTGGGTCAATTTTATGGACCTTATGCCATTGCATGTGCTTTAGTATAGCCCTGGAGGCATACAGCCTTTGGAGGTGAGGCAAGAGATAAACGATGCATTGTCTTGTATGGTCGATCTTTACTAGTCTTACCACCTGACAGTTTATAACATGGAGCTTGACAGAATTTGCATGTGCATGCATCGTGGTCACTCCTCCAAAACAACATGCAATCATTTACACAGACATTAATTTTGATGTGTGAAAAACCAAGGTAGGAGACCAACTTCTTGGTTTCATACTAACTATATGGCATCTTACTATCACATGGTAGTCTTTCTTTCAACAATTGTGCAACGTCATCATAACAATCAGCTAACATGTTGTGTTCGGATTTTAGATTTAGTAAATGAACAATGGCTGATAGTCCTGAATGATGTTCACATCCGTGCCACGATGGTTCTGAAACCACACTCAACACATTGTAAAAACACTAAGCACTTGCATTTGGTTGCTCCTCAATTTGTTCATTGATCGGAGGGTATAAAAGCCCAACAGCATTGAACACCATCCTCTCAAACAAGTTAACAGTAGAACAATTATCATCATAATGCTCAAAATTGGTTTGACTGTTCAGCCTCCATAATATTCATTAATTCACCGTGAGATGTCTAGGTATAGTATAATGGCATGAACCCCACTTGTAAAAATGCAACTTCACCTCATCACACTATCTAAATTGCATGTTTTACACTTCTTACAAGGATGCCCAATGCTTTCTCCACTCATGAAACAAAGATTAGTACGAGCAAAGTAGATGAACTCTTCCACCTCCGAATCCAATCATTAGAAAAATGGCCTTGTGCTTGTACATATCAAACACCATACATCTAATTCCAATAAGTTTCCATTGACCTAAACTCATTACCAAGTACCAAAAATTGATAAAATAATAACTTATACACTTTTATGCCTTGTACCAAATTAAGATGTGGAAATACTTATAAATTATAGTCTTTATTAACCACAAAATAAAAAAAATTGCAAAAAATGAAAAATTAAGAAATATCAAAAAATTAAAAAAAGCAATATGATTAATAAAATCATAAAAAAAATTAATTAAAATCCTAAACTTTAAAAAATGATTGATAAAATTTAACCAATTGCACATGCTCATTCCAAATAAATTATGAGCATTTATTACAATTAAAAAAACAAAAAAAAATATCAATACAAAACGGCAACAAAACCACAAATCACACTGCATTTAGGGTTATTTTCATATTCTTAATTTTCCATAAATTAAAAATAAAATTATGAAAATTAGAACAAAACTAGAAGGCTACCAATTGCACATACCCATTCCAAAAGGATTCATCCAAACATTTTTATTTATAATGTATGTCATGACCATCATAACCACAGAGTTTAAATACCACCTAATTAAATTTTTTTATTTTTCAAAAATTAAAAATTATAAATATATATTAAATTAATGAATATATACAAAATTGGGCATACCCATTGAAAAAAATTTCATCCAACAACTAGCAATCCTTATGAGGATTATTCTAATTGAAACATAACCACAAATCATGAAGGAAGCTTCTGAAATTTAATTTTTTTTAAAAAAAAAATTACATATACACATGAAAAAAAAATTACCTCACGCACTCCTCCCAATGTCCAAATCCCCTGCACCATAACCTAAACTTTTAAAACAATAAGACACAAAGCTAAATTTCAGTTCAAAACACACGAAAAAATTAAAAATTCACAAGTCCCTTCAAACCTTAAGTCTAGGTGAAAACAAATACAATGAACAATTATTTACCTGTAAACACCTTCAATCTATGCCACATTGTAGTTCCAAAGAATGGTTTTGATGGATTGACGAGGTTGCATTAGGTGGATTTGGTTATTAGAGTGGAAAAGACGAAAGGGCGAAGCTAGTTGAAAGGATATGAGGGCTATTAATTCTGTAGAGGTCAAGTTGGGCATGGGGAACCAGTTACTTTTAATGAACTAAGGGCAACCTTTAAAGATAGGTAGATCGACACTACATTTTTAGTGAATTGGGCCAGATCCATACCATAGGAAGATAGGGATGGCCAGCCTGTCGCTAGACATGGGCCGAAAGTAGAGACAGCTCGCCTGTTGCTAGTGTATAGGCTCAAGGCGTCCTAATGGTCCATGGGCCAACTAAAGACGAAAAAGCCTGTTGCTACATGTTAGGCTAACCCAGTGACCATTAATCCATCCCTAATATCTAGAAGTAGTGATGGTAATGCCTGTCACTAGATTCGCCCAAACTTAAAGACACCTAGGACAGTTTCTAAATCCCCTAATTTAGTAAAGGCTTAACCATCACAAAGGATGTTATTAACAACTTGTGTCACTACTTCTTGTCGGAAATCTTATCGAAAGCTTACTATCATTAAGCAGGGATGGTCTGGTGCCATCATTAATCTTGTCATCACTAATTACATACTTTTTAATAGTGTCATTAGTGATATAAGCGTCATCACCTTCTTAACAACAATTAGCTGCTCTTCTCTAAGCCTATTGTTCTCAATCAATTCCAGCCAAGTCCAACTACATCTTTAAACCACAGAGATTAAGGGTCACCAACTATTCAATGAACCATAAACAGAAATTAAAAAAAAATAGCATCACCTTAACCATGACGTATTTTGTTATGACCTTCTAGGTAATTGACCTATTATGATCAAATAAGATTATTTATTAAGTCAAATCCCTAACTTAAATATCTCATTTAGTGTTAATCAGCAAGTCAAACAAGCTAATTAAGGATTATATGGTTCTTAGATTGTTTTGGCACTTAAAAGTCATTAGGGGCAAATTGACAATTTTGCACAACACAAATATAAGTTCAGGTTTCTGGCTCATAAATGGTTTCTTTGACCTAAAGTGTTAAAAACAAATAGTCGGGACTAAATTGCCTAAATCTAAAGGTTGATTAAAGAGATTTCACTAGAATGGGGTTAATTTGTAAACCTGCCAAAAAGTTGAAGGATAGAGGAGACCTTAGCTTTTAAAACCAATTTGGGAAAGATGGAAGGCATTATTCCTTCATCCCTTGCCTTCTAGATTCCTAGGTTCTCTTTACCTCCATGAGAGCTCACTCAAATCTCTTCCTTTTTTTTTTTCACTTCTTGATGAAAAGCAAAGCCCTTTCAAGTACCCACGTGAACCCAAGCTTACTCTTGTAAGGATATTGGGTGGTAAGCTCTAGGTGGCATTTTTTTAGGGTGTTGGAGATTGGGAGCTTAAGTAATGGCCTTGTCCCTTGTTTCCCTTTATTGTTCTTCATTTCTTAGGTTGCTATGAGCTGGGGTGGAGTAAGAATGAGCCCATTTTTGGTGTCATTGTGTTAAATTTTGCTTTTAACAATAGAAAACCTTATGGAAACCATTTTCTTCAAGTGGATGCTTGATTTTGCTTCTTCTTATCAATTGAGATAAGAGATTTAGCCTTCATACTTGTATGATGTATGTCTAAGTTGCTTGTTTAATGGTTTCAAGAAGTTCGAGAGATATGCATTGGTTATGGTAAGAATTTCTCATTGTGAACTAGTGTAATCCAAGCCTTACTGTGCTGTGTTTGTGCACCTACAGCTTGCATAGAATGGTAATTTTTTGGCCTATTATAGTAATAAAAGGGATCTAGAGCTTGTGGCATCACTTCATGGAGGTTTGGGAGGCTTAGTAAGTCCTTAAGCTAGCTATAGAGCCATTTTGCAACAGTGCTACAATGCCCAATCCCCTACACGTAATCCAAAGCCATTAGATGGCACTAGTGCAATGCTAAAGAGTAAACAATGGGTAACTTGGACTTCCAAGAAAGTGCTCTAAGGGAGGGGCTAAAGAGTACTAAAGACGCCTAAGTGTAGAGGTGATCTAATTGTGCCTTGGGACTATTCAAGCTCTCCAAAAAGCTAAGCAAACTCATCAAATTTCAGGGATAAGTGTGGCATCAAGGATGCAAGATTGTCTCAAAGGGTGGATAAACTACAAAAACTACAATAGGTGAAAAAGGGTTTAGTAACCATTGGTGGCCTAGTTGTGCTTTGGGTTTTAGGTGCCAATGTAATAACCCAAGTGCACTTTGATGTGTTCCTTGGAGCCTACTGAGTTCAAGTCATACTATAGCAACTTTTACTATATTAGGGTGGATCGAGTAATAATGGATAGGGAAACAACTTATGTGTAGGTTTAGTCAACTCGTGCCCTAGGCAAAATGTTACTTGAGACACAAGTGAAGGCTTAGTGCACCTTTGGTCAGTTTATTGGGTGGAAGTTTAGTAAACTTGCGACCCAGGCAAGCTTATTAGCTTGAGGCACTAAATGGGGCATATTGCACCTAATAAATTCCTCAGAGCTCAAGTAAAAAGCATTCACCATGTTCAACTATGCAACAAGAAAGGGAAGTTAAATTGGTGAACTCACTAGTGGCTCTTAAGCTGAGCTTGCTAATAGGAAAAACTACGTTTTGTAGTAAGGACTAGGTAGAGGAGAAAGTCTTATGAGATTTGAACTATGATAATATATTTAGCCTCAGGCTATATGCACAAAGTAGATTAGTTACATACACACACACACATATCCTTAATTTTTTTTTCTAGGTAAAATGTATCCCTTACTGAGAACTGAGAATCTTGATTCTCACTCCCTTTAGTACTATTGCATAGATGTTGATGTCGTAGAGCTAGACAATTATTGAAGGTTATTGTGCTAGTATGTTATTGCAGGTACTTTACTTACTGTCGATTCATTTTAGTTTAACAACCTCAAGTTAAATACATTATTTACACAAACACTTTCAAATAAATTCTAAAAGTCCCCAAAGTTGTCCATATTTACAATTATAGCTGAGCACTCCCACACGTACCTTTTTCACTTATTTCTTAAGCTGCCTTCACTGTCTTTGCCTACCTTTTACTCCACTACTACCATAATTGTTAAAGATAACTCCTATAAGCCAAACTCACTTCCCAAGGAAGTGAGGTTCAGATCGTGTACAATTTTCTTTGGAAAGTCGCCAGCATCCCCATCAAGTTCCATCCTGGAGAGCCTTCAGGTGCTACTTGGAAACAGTACCTCTGTCACTGTCAAATGGGTTAACGATGAGGCAAAGTAAGGCAAGAAGGAGTTTTGATAAAAGGTTTCAATGATCGCCACCCTACAGCAAGAAAGTGTTCTCTATTGTAGCCTTGCCCAATTTCTCCTCCAAGCTATTGGCTTTGTTGGTGAAGACCAATGGTGGGAATGCCTTAATCACCTTAATCATAAACTTGAGCTCACTCACATCTGGGTACTTAGAGAGCTACAACACATCCTTTGCCTTCCAACTGTCCACTACTTATTTACCGGATGATGATGGCAACTCTCGAGTGCCTTCGACGTATGAATGGTGCCAATCGGAGTATTAAACCTTGAGGACCAGTTGATGGGTAGAGAAAAAAAGATGGATTAGGGAGATTTAGGTAGAATATGGAAAGATCTGAAGGATAAAAACGAGTTAAAGATTGAAACAGCCATCAGTGGAAGGGTAGATAAAGAAGGAACAATAACTCTTGGGAGAGAAAAAAATAATTAGTTTTGACCAATGGTATGACTGTTAATCTCATAAACTTCACGGGAATTAAGTATTTTACAATCAAGTTAACACGTTAATGGACCATGTTAAAGTAAAATGATCTGGCTACTAGTGAATCTTTGTGATTCTAGTTTCTTATTAATTATATGCATGTGTTAATTATAGTTGTTTATAGCCTGACAGAGGTTAGGAAGAACATAATAGAGCTTGGATCTCACTATTAGTGTTCCAATATACTTATGCATGCTAATTTGCTTCTAATATACCTAGATCAAATAGTGCATTTAATGTTACTTTTGGACATGTGCAAAGTCATTCTTGTATAATGATGCAAGTGTATAGTTATTGCATGTAGTTCAAGTAATTATATTT
Organism: Aquilaria sinensis; assembly: GCA_005392925.1. Classification (NCBI taxonomy): domain Eukaryota; kingdom Viridiplantae; phylum Streptophyta; class Magnoliopsida; order Malvales; family Thymelaeaceae; genus Aquilaria; species Aquilaria sinensis. The sequence continues at coordinate 29,497 of SMDT01001904.1, forward strand.
GATGCTTTGGCTTATGATTTGACTTCATTTTATAAATTTCGGCAATGTTTTGATGTGTTATTACTTATAGTGTTACTAGATGTCGAAGCAAACTCATGCATGGGTACGTAGTATGTAAATAACTAGATGTATGAAATGTTTTAATTATTGTGCAAGTAATTAATGAGCTAGCTACAACTAGTATAGAATACATTTCCAGAGGCGGACGCACATGAAAAACATGGGGTCCATGGACCCCTTTTTTCTAGAAAATTGTTAATAAAATATATGCTTCCTCCGTCCCAAAAAGAATTAAATGTTTTCTTTTTTTTGATATCTTAAAAAGAATGAAATATTTCTCCTTTTAAAAAGTTTTCAACTTCTAATTTACTTTATTACCCTCATTTAAACTCTCACTACACAAAACCCAATAAAGAATATTTCTTTTAATCTTCATTTCACCTCTCCCTGCACAAAACTTAAAAAAAAATCTTTTCTTTTTTAATCATTATTTAAACCTCACTGAAAAAATTCAATTTTTTTTTAAAATTTTTGTTTTGTGGGAAAAATTGAAAAGAAAAACATAAATTACATACATCTTAACTTCCGTGGCCAGAGAAACGTTTTAATTATTATGAGACGGATTGAGTATAATTTAGTAATCAAATCTCCTTTAATTTTTTAATGGACCCTTACAATTTTTATAGTAATACCTATCGGAACAAAAGAATGTGTCCCTTTTACATGAATGAAGATAAAAAAAAATGGGTTAGTCTCTTCTTTCCATTAACATTTATAATTATAGCAGAGGTACTATATTGACGCTTAAACTTTCTTACATTTTCCTATCTAGGTATTAAACTCTATTTGTTACTCTTTTCTTCAAACATATGAAAAAATTATAAAGTTGGCTAGATACATGATGACATAAAATAAGCCAAAGTTGAAAGAAATGATAAGTTTAAGTGCTAAAAGGAAATTTTTGTCTTTTACACTCTATACAACATGAACATCTTGCTAATATTCTTCGTATTTCATATAATTTTCTAACTCTCATTAAACTCATTCAATGAAAGGTACAAAAAATGCTAAATCAAAATATTTTCCATATTTTTTTTAAAAAACATTATTTTTGCATTCTATTAAAATATATGCAAATTTATAAGCTTCCTTGTTTAATGTTAGGGTTTAGTACTTGCATACATATACGACCCCCTTTTATACAAATCTTGGATTCGCCACTAAGCATATGTCTTTTGTTAGATCATAACATCATAAGATTTTAAAATTAGAATTGAGATTTTGACAACTTTGTTAACAATAGTGCAGGTGGTTGGACAATAGCAGTAAATCAATGACAATCTGAAGCTAAGATTGTGGGCTTTGGGAAGAGAAGTGATGATGTAGAGATCTAGGGGCGGTGCTAAAAGGGGTTGCTTAACTGCCGTTATATATATATATATATATATATATATACACACACACACACACACACATACATACAAATAGAAAAGGAAGTTAAGAAAATACTAATTTTAATTTTTTTATGAAAAAATTTATATCTAATATTAATACATTAGTATCAGTTTTTTACTTGCAATTGAAAATCTAATTAGTTTTTGAATGTTCTTATTGTCACATCAGTTAAGTGGCTTGTTAAAGCCAAATATTAGATCACATATAAACGCAACATAAGTTTTTTTAGGGCATACAGAATCAAAATAGAAAGATCACACAAAACTGTGAGAAAAAGAACAGCTTGTAGCAGTAGCAGAGAGTTATGAAGCATCGTCTGGCAACTTTTTTTTTTGTTTTTTTTGTTTTTGTAATTCTTTGACTTTTATGTTTATCAATTTTATCTAGCAGGTCTAACAATGATTTTTTTATTCATCTAAATGGTATAGGATCTCAACTATTGAACTTGACAAAAATAATGTCACTACCACCACAATAATTTTTTAAAGTTAAAACTTAAAATTGTAACTTTCATATTATCCACGTTGCCCACTGCCTAATTTAGGTGAGTTATTTTTTAAAATTTTTTATTTCTTTATTTCTTTATTTTTTATTATTAATTTTAGTGATTTCATGCTAAAATCGTTGCATAACTGTGGAAACTGAAATTAATAAGTTTTAATATGTTTAATTATAAGGGCTTAAATTATAATTTTAGTATATCTTCTTCTTGTAATTTGAAGAATTATTTTTATATATCAAATTTTTGACTAAAATTTTCTAAATCCCACCCCTCAATCTAAAATCTTGGGTCTGCCCTTGCGGAGGTCGAGAATGGAGAAACAGCGGAGAAGAGCAAGTGGTGGTGCTTTTGATGGCTCCATCTTGTTGCTGCGTTTGTGCCTGGCCTACCTGCTCCCTGTGACAGGTGATAGATAGTAAGCCAAGCGGCCAAACAAATAAAAAGGGAGAGTTTACGATGGCTCAGCTCCCTAACCATTTTGATTTTCCTTGTAATCCAAATTGTTGAATTATTTAGTAGTAGAAAGAAGAATCAAATGGTGTAGGTTGTTTCAAAAATTGCAAAAATTGGGGGTTGGCGATTACAGGTAGTGGTGGGAGAACTCCAAAAAATAATGGTAATAAGTAGAGAATGATCTAGCAAAGCGGCTAAAGTGCCACCACTCATAAACCCATGAAGAATGTGAGAGCGTTTTTACGAAATACGCCAAATTGTAAAGTTTTTCTAATGAAATTTACTTTCAGAAAAATTCTGTAAGGACATTCTCGGTATTGTAACTATATACCAACATTTATCCACTTTTCAAACTGGTCATAGAACTTCAAATTTTTCAATTTAACAACCACATTTTCTTTCAGTGTCTTCAAGCGACTTTGAAAACTTAGTTCCCAAATTTTTCATTAATTTTTATGTGTATCCCATAACCTTTGAACTTCACATCTTTGATATTTGGCTATTTTTTAGAATTTCCAAAATCACAATTCCACTCTTGATCTTTTAGTAAATTATTGACCTTAAAACTTCTTCACTTGGCCCAAATCTATAGTAGTGTTCATTCGATTAGATCAGTTTATAACTAGTCTGGATAAAACAATCCAATTAATTTTTAGTTTTTTGTAAATTTAATCCAAATAATCTAAATTACATATTAAAACTAATCCAAACCATCATTTAATTTTTTTTGTTTTTATCTGAACCATCTAAATTATAATTCAATTTATTCAATTTTTATTATTTGGTTCTTTTTTATTAGAACTAAACACGTGATAATTGAACAATAAAACTTGAAAAAGATATGATAAGTTTTTATCATATTCCATTTGTACCTAAACTTAAGATTTGATTTGTAACATATAGTCCAAAATTAAACAGAAATGACCTTACATATGTGGAGTTAACGGGTATAATTATAAAATACGTATTAATTTTCGGTTTGTTCGGTTTATTTGGTTTTAAGCTTAGGAACCAATAACTAATCCAATAACCAAATAAAAAATTCAGCTTTGATCAAATCTGAACTAAATAACTAAATAACTAAACCATTTTGTCTGATCTAAATAATCCATGTAGATTATTTTATTTTATCCAAATAGTGAACACTCCTACAAATCCAAACTTAATGTCTCAAGGAAAGTTGGATAAAAATTTCAAGTCTTCAATTGTTCCAAGTCCACGCTTAATGACCTCATTTTTTTGTTTAAAACTAATTTCATTTGAAAGCTAATACTCTATTTGTTTCAAACATGACAAGAAAATTATTAAGTATGAAATTATTTCTTTTTTTACATAATTTGGAAAGTTGGACGTATTTCAATCATTTCTGGATTTTGGGACGTATTTCACACTTTTAATTCAATTTTATTTTTATTTTCATGTAACTGAAATATGTGGAAGCTAATAAAAAAATGTCAACTTAGATTTTTATTTAAAAAAAAAAAAAAGACAAATCGACGATTAGCATTATCTTTGCCGAAAAAAGGAATCATTTGAAAATAAAAAATTGCCGCTAGTAGGAAAATGAATATTTTACTTAATAAACTAAAAAAAAAACAAAAGCAACAAGCGTTAGAATCATTCATTTCCCAGTACGAAATTCACCATTTTGCACACTTAGTATTAGCAATTAGTATTAGTGTTTTGAAAAAATCATATAAGAGCACTTTTAACTTTTAGTTTTAATGATTTAATCTTTACCATTAATAAATTATTTAAAACTCTAACACTAAAAAAAAAAGTTGTTGCCAGATAAGTTCTATATTTATTTAACCAATTTGTTTGGTCATCCTTAATTTGAAGGGAAATGTACAAATACCCTCCTATGGTTTGCCCAAACCTACAGTGATTCCCCTGAATAATCCGAAACCTACAGTTGCTTCCCTCTCTAGCTAACCTCGTCAGGTCATCCGCTTGGTGTCGATGAAAAGATCACAAAGATGCCTTCAAAATGAAGCACTTTTCCTCTCCAATCACATTAGATCATCAGACGAACAAAACTTGTTGCAACAGACCAACGAAAAATTTGTTTTGATCATATCTCACCACTCTTTGCTACGACTCGAAGACACTGGAGTTTAGCTGGTGGTGTTTCGGCAACTGAAGGTGTTGCTGCAGTATTTTCGAAGACAATGGAGGCAAAATAGCCGGGTAAGTGAATTGATAAATTTGACCAAATGTGTAACTAATGGGTTACATGGTATGAGTAATTTCTTCCAAATTGTTGTGTTGTGTGAAACATTTGTTGAAATAATGTCACTGATTGTTGGAATTATGTAGCTATTGGGTTAAATTACTGCAGATTTCTGCAGCAATTTCTATAGAAAAACTTCCAAGATTGGCGCCTTTGATTGAACTTTAACTTCTTAGTAAATGAAGGAGTTTTCGGCCAAAATTTTATACCAAACAAAGCTTAAATGATGTTTAATTTGCTGCAGCTTTTGGTTTTTTGAAAAGCTGCCCTCTGCAAAATGTATGAAGAGTATGAAGTTGTACTAGTAAGACTTAGCTTAGCTTGTGTTTTGGCTTGTCACACTAATGGCCCTAAAGAACTTTGGGCTTGTATGGATTACGGGGCATCCATGCATTGTTTTTGAAGTAGTTATCTGGGGTTGTGAGTTGACCCAAGAGTTCATACAAGAAATGGCCAGCTTGAAAAGATCCAGTTGCAGGATCTTGCCTCTGCTTAATTCTTGTTCTGTGCACGCATGATAAGTACATTACTCTTTATAATAGTGGTATTGCAAAATTTTTGTGAAACTGATGGCTTAGCAGCTCAGAAGATGAACTTGGCAGCAACAAAAAAGATGGCTGAGTAGAGAAGATGATTACCTATGCGCGCAAAGGAGACTGAGAAGACTTGCTATGATCGATTCCTTTATTTTGCTTCCTAGGGGCATTTTTGGTTTAGAAAATCTTCATGTGCTGTAGGACCCACCACCAAACGGACTGCCCGACGAGGTTAGCTAGAGAAGGGGGCAACTATAAGTTTTTTATTATGCAGGGGGCAACTGTAGGTTTGGGCAAACCACAGGAGGTATCTGTAAATTTCCCTAATTTGAAAAACAATAAATCCTAAGGCCCAATTTTTTTTAAGCTTTTCAAATTTCATCAATCCTGTGCATTGATTTGTTTCTTTGCTGTTGGTAAGGGAATGAAAGAGTGCATCAATCACAGTTATGGGGATATCTGTTTTCCGTAAATTCCTTATTTACATGCATAAAAATATTTAATTTGAAAGAAAAAAAAAAACATTGCATCGAATCAACACCATGACACTAATGCTCAATTGCAATTTTCGCTCGCCTTCATTTCGTCAATTAGTTTTACTTTGTTTTAAACTCAGTCCACAATACAAATATTTGAATTCAAAATGTCTTAGCCCTTCAAAGCATTTGACGTAACGATTAAGAGTTAGGACATTTACGGCCTTATCACTATCAAATTATGGCTTGATGCCCTTCAAATGTTAAGAAGCAAGTAAATTTTCCTCTAACTTTCATAGATAAACTCTCATACCTTAATATACTTATAAAGATGTTTCTGAGTACAAAAGAAAGTTCATCCAATATCTATCTAATCCATCAACCCAACTAACTCAAACCCACTAGGACCTAATTGTAATGCGGCTCTATGCTAGTATAGCCATACGGGTACTTAAAATAAACGTAGATCATGCGAGTTTTGAGATGTGCAGATTGGATCAGGTATCAAAATGTGCCACCCAGCCATCAACATGAGTCAAATAACACCCTGCTATAACCCTGATCATACCTATTTCATGAATACTCGCTTAGCCTGGCTAGGGGTTGCCTTGGAAACAAAAAAAATCATTCTGCCATTGCGAATTAGACCATTTTTTGTAGCTGAGCCACCGGGCCCTTCTAAAATACAAGGTTGTACCTATACCTCTTTTTTCAATTTAAGCCCTTGAAGTTTTTAGTTTTTCACACAAAAGGGCCTAGGGTTCAAATCATGCGATTTAGGCAATAAACGTGGCTTTGATACCAAAACTCCCAGGTATTTCAAACAGAAGCAATAATAAACAGCTCTTGAACATAAATATGAACTGGAAATTCACATATTTTATTAAAATGCAGACTTACAAATAACTAGTGAAAACTAGTTTACCACACGAAGGCAAAAAATAATGGGACGATGACAAGCTTGAACTGTTGAAGAAAAAGGCTGAGCTTCAACAGGATTGATACCACTATGATATAAGTACAAGCAAACCACTTAAACACTAAGTAATAAAATGCAAATTCTTGAACAGGATTGATACCACTATGATATAAGTACAAGCAAACCACTTAAACACTAAATAATAAAATGCAAATTCTTGAGGAAATAAAAACAGCGTCCAACACATGGACTAAAAAAAGATAGAAAATTTTCAAATTCTTGAACTCTGGAGGAAGGCTTCCTTAAATGGGTAAAGACATTGGGCCTTAAAAATAAGGCTTAACAACTCTCCTCTAATAAGAGGGTGAAGAAATTTGGGACCACTTATGTTAGTGGCCCGTCGATACTAGTTGGTGGGAATCTTTAATAATTCTGGATAGCTAGCAAGTTGACAGGCTCTTTCTTCACATGGAAGTAAAAGCACTAAATTAGAGATGCCTTTGCTAGGACCCTACTAAATTGTTCTTGTTAGATATGAGGCTTTCTTGATTCTTGAGTTGCTTCTTGGCAGACTTCAAAATTCTTTCTTTAATCACTAAGATAGAATTCTCTCTATTTCTAAATTTACCTTTTTCATAAAATCTATTAAGCATGATATCCAGAAAATCTTCAGCTAGATTGTCTTTTTTTATCAATTATATCTATTTGATCAAATCGGATATTTTCTAGCAAATATTGGTTTCGAACACACCTGTCCCACCACTTTGATTCCCAAATTCATTCTAGGCAAGAAGTAAAGTAGGTGTCATAATCCATTTCTTGTTTTTCATAGTGCCATTGGATAATCCAAGGGATATAATTCATAACCACAAAGAAGAAGTCCGAGGATGGCACTTATTCTTCTTTCTTGCAGAATTGTTCCTAGACCATACAAAATTCTTTAGTGGACTTCATGACTTGTTATGAGAAAGAGTTTATGAATAAACCATTTCAAGAGTACCAATTGTAAACCCAGTTAGAAAATTTTCTTTGTTTAGTTTTAAATAGAAGCATCCATCAATGCTGATGGTTTCTGTTCTGAACATGGAAAACTTCATCCCAAGCTTTAATATAGTCCCAAGATAAGAATAACATATTCTCATATTTTCTCGAGTCAAAATCTTCTTCTTCCAAATGGAACTCCTCATTCTTCGAATGTCCAAACTTTTAATATTTTAAATGAGAAAATTCCAATTTCTGAAAAAAGAAAATTTAAAGGTTCTTCATCACCACTTTTCGGATTAATGGTAATTTTAGTTCTTTTCAATTTATGTTCTATTTCTACAGAACCAGTTTCTTGAAGAATTAAGTCAAAGAATCAAGTATTCTTGAATGGCTATAATTGTCACCGAGAATTTTGGTGATTTGGCCAGTACTTTTCTACCAGTTCTATCACTGAAAGATGCTTAAAATCTTTATCTTATGGGAAAATAAGGCATTTCCTATCAATTTTTTGGTATATAGTTGGTATACTCAAACTATGCATAGAGATTTCTTAAGGCTTTTGATGCGTAAAAGCAACATTGTTCAGATTGTTTTCTTAGGAATTTCTTTGAAAATTCCTGCAGATTCCTCTTTCTTGAGAAGAAAATAGTTCATTACTGTCATTCCAAATATCTCTTTTCTTAGAGGGTTTCTCCTCAGGTTTATTTTGGGAGAAAGAGTCACCTTCCTCAGAGTTCTCCAGATACACATGATGCTGAACTATAATAGCTCTAGTCATGTCTACATCCATTCCTATGTCTATGTCTATCATGTACTCCTTGATTTCTTGGTAGAGAATAGCTTTATTTTTTATTCAAATTCTTTGTCATCCTTTCTCCTCTATAAAAATTCTCGAGTAAAGAAATCAGGCAAAGAGTTTTTCTCTCTCACAATGTATTCAATATCAAAATTAAAAGCAGATAAGATAGCTTGTTAACGAGTAAAAATTTATTTAGAAGCTGAATTTTTAACATCTGTAAACCTGCCTTGATCCTGGATGTATCATTCGAGTAGTTAAGTAAAGTATATTTTGACTTTCTAATTGATTCAGAAGGAGTGGTTTGCTATTGAAAACGTTTCTTGGGCTTATGGCTTTTCTTGTGATACACACTGATGCAACAGATCCTGAAAAAATTGCTTCATGATAGTCAAGGATTATAATAGGGAATTGTAAAAGTATTTTCCTCTAAAATATATTTTGGTCATGAAGTGCAAAAAGATGAAATGGATGCTCAGGAGAGATAGTTCAAGGTTACGCTCTTATGGAACTTTTTTCATTTCAAGGTTATGTTTTCATCTCCACACTATTGGATCATACCTGCCAGCACCATCTGTAATAGTTAGCGACTTAGCGGCTTTGGCCAATGACTCAATGATGGGGTGTAAGAAAATGACCCTAAGCCGAACCCAATCTGAAAAATTGGGTTAGAGTCGGGTTAGAAAGTAAAAAATGTGCAGTTCAGGTTAACTAAAACCCTTAATGATCTGAAGAAGCAAAAATCATATTGGTTTGGTTTGAATCCAACCTGAAATTATATAAGACTTAATCTCTCAGCTCATCTTACTTTTAAGTTCATCCCAGCTCACAAGCTAACCTAACTCACTCACTCTTTCAACCCCTTTCCCGTTCACACTCAAAACATACAAACATGGATGGCAAATAGCCTTCTCAGTCCTTACATTGCACCACCATCACACGACCTCCTCCTCCCTCCTCTCTTGTCACCATCGCATGCACGCATGGACCTTCATTGCACGCATGCACGCCAACACCGTCGCACCTCGCGTCGCCATCCTCACTCATGGTCATCCTCAGCCCCATCACTATCACCCCATCGTCAATCTGCTCCTCCCAAACACCTTAAGGGGCAACCTTATACTCCTCACCCTACCGGCTATATCTTTATAAAATCTACAACATAATTCAAACTTCCTAAGAATCTTTGTAATTGTTTCTTATTCTTAATCTCATCAGAACATTTATTAGCAACACTTATTGATCTATCAATAGGCTTAATCGTTCCTTCGTGAATTATATGGCGCAAAAATATAACTTTAGTTTGGAACAATTCCATTTTCTTTGCTGACACTACAAGTACTGCATCTTCTAATATTTTTATAAATTTGTTTTAGTGCTTTCAATGTTGATCAATTGATTGGGAAAACACAAATACAACATTAATGCAAACAATAGTAAATGAATTATAAGGATTAAAGATTTCATTCATAATTTTCTGGAATTTCGAGGAAGCATTCTTCAACCCAAAAGATAGGGCATTTTACTCATAGTGACCAAATGGGCCATTAAATCCTATTTTATACTCCCCCCGTCTTAAAACTTTTGATCAACTTATTTTCGGCAATTAATCTAGGATTGTATATTTGCAACATTTTAATATATAAATGAAAAATCTTTATATATGAATGATAAATCAAGACTTTCAGTTTTTAAATATTTATTTTTTTTATTTTTTCTAACAAACAATAATATGAATAAATTTAAGTCAATTACAATAAAAAGTCAAATAGAGCAAAAGTTTTGAGACAAAGAAAGTATTCATCTTCTTTGACAATTTGGATTTGTCAATATCCTAACTTCATATCAAATTTTGAGAACAATAGTATTATGAAGCCATGATAATGAATCTTTCTTGTTAGGTATTAGATACCTAATCCATCTAAGAATTTTATTGAGAAGCTTATAGTTGATTGCTAGTCTTGGCATTTTTTTTTTCAATTTCTGAATTTTTAATCATGTAAAAAGCAAAGCAACTCTATGGTGAAGAACTATTTCTGATCAATTACTTTTCTAACAAATCTTGAACTTCTCTCCTACAGTGAGTCATCAATTCTTCATTCATTTGAATGGCCTAGACCTTGTAAGAATGTTCTTCTCATTAAAGTCTAGTTCATACAAGAGATTCATAATGTATTTCTTTTTATACAAAAAAGCATTAGAAGCATTAGCACAAACTTTATTAGCTAAAACTCCCTTAAAGTATTTTATTCTTTGTTTTAATTTTGAATTCTCTAATTTTTCTTCAACACTTTTATGTTTTACTTCTTCTTGCAAATATATAAGAACAATCTGTTTTCTTCCCAAATTTATATTGAATTCTTCTAGGAGGTTCAGCAAACTCAAATGTAATTTTCTTACCAATTTTTTTAGTAGAAATTTCATTCATACTTACCTTAAAAGACATTATTGTGGCTAGGAATGGAGTTTCCTAAAATTATTTCCTAATTCATGTTTAAAACTGTGAAATGTTGTTTAATATAGATGTCTTTAATACACATGTCAACATTCGTCAATTTAAACCTTATTAGTATAGTTTCCTTATTAGCAGTAGTAATAGATCCAAAAGACTAATCAAGATACTGGTATGGAATAATACACTCTTTAATACAGTTCCTATTAGCTCCGAAATCTACTAAAACTATTTTTGTCAATTTAAATTAGTTTTCTATTAACAAAGTCATTCTGCTTGTAAATCTTTGATTTGGAATGAAAAAACTTAATTAATTTGAAAAGGTTTTTTTTGGGGAAAGTCTAATTCTTCATTCTCTAGGCTTGTTTCCATAATATTTTTTCCTTTTTCTTTATATTTTGCCTTAAAACTAAATTCTTCCATATCTTCCATAATTAGTTCATCTTCTATAATATTTTGAGAATACCCCTCAAAATTTTAAAGTTCCAAAATCTCAATTTCATTTTTTAGAGATTTTATTTCTACCTTTATTTTTGAAATTTTTTCTTTCAATTTTTCTATTGTCAGTTCTTTATGACTTTTTTGTGCCCCGTCTATTCTTTTAAGGATTTCATTCAAACTATAGACAGAAGGCTTAGTTCATTCTTGTATATCAACCTTCTTTTCTGAATTTTTTATGCCCTGACTTGATTGGTGTTCCTGCTTACCAAACTTATCAAGATATTTAAATAAAATTTCTTTTCTTAATTATAGATCATCAACTTTTTTGGCAAATTCTAGGATTCTTTCATCTTCTTCAGTAATAACAATAATTTGAATCATATTTTAATTGTAAATTATCAAAAGTATTCTGTAGCTGGCAAGAATCACAACCATAATTAGAACCACAACTTTTTGACTCAAATTCTGAACTATCCAAAGGACCTATAACATTTATTTCATCAGAACTTTTAGAAGGTATTTCTTCTTGATATTCTTTAGGCTCACTATCACTGTTTAATAGGATTTACATTAAACTCTTCTTAAGACCTCCATCTATTTCTAAAGAGTTTATTTTTTTGCCTGGTCCTACATTTTATTAGCAAAATGTCCTAGTTTACCATATTTCCAACAAACCTTTTGATCACTTCTAGCTTTCCTTTTTCTAAATCTCTTAGAAAGTCCTGATTTTTCTTCTAATTTTTCAAATCTTCTTTTCCTATATTTCTTATATGATTTATGCCTATTTTATTTTCTAGGCTCATTTTCAGAATATGGAATTAGGATATCATATCCAAATTGGGAACAAAACCTTCTAATTTATTTTCTTCCTATTAATCTTTCTCTTTTTACATTTTTTTGCCACTTCATTTTGTGACACATTTTCAAACCAACTTCTTTAATTTATGCAATAATCTAACCATAAGTATAATTTTTTAGGTTAGGATGACCTTGGTTTTTCTCTTTTATATAATCCATGACCAGTTGACCAAAATGTTTAGGCAAACCTTACATGAATTTTTCTTTTCAAATAGAGGATCTGCAGTCCTTTTTTTCATAGACTCTTGTAAGGAAAGTATCCCTTTACCATTATAAATCTGATAAAATTCTACATCTTAGATTTAATAGTAATTTTCCATTTATACTTTCTTTATTTGCTGCATTACCAACAAAATGAGAATAAATAATACCCGGCAATTTATTTGCCACCTCAAATTCACTTGTTTGAATTAATTGATTTCCATGTTATAATGTAAGCATTTTTCTTGCATTTTTATTTTTTTTCTAGCTTGTTCATTTGGACATTTTTTTCCACCAGTTTTTTAACTAACATATGAAACCAATTATTATCATGTCTACTATATTTGGGTTTGAGTTATCCACTCATTTTCTAGCAACCATCCCAAACATAATCATATGCTCGATAATGTTTATTATTTGGTATTCTGACAAACCATCTATATTCCATTCTTTTATTGAATCTCCTTTATATTCTACAAAAGTATAAAACTCAGAATAATTGTTTAATCTTATGTCTACTAGAGATGGTTTTGTGAGAGCATAAGGATGAGGCATATTCCAGACTTTTAAAATATTTTTAATTGGACCTCCTTACCCCCTTTTAGAATAAAGATGATTTAATCCTAAGTTCTCATGTTTTGATTGATGAGAATCAACAAATTCTTGGATATTTAGACTTTCACCTATGAAATTTATCTGAAGACCTTTTTGTTTCTTATCTACAGTTTCCTTTGGTTCCTCAGATCTAATTATTAATTTAGCTCTTTGATCAACTAAATTAGTAATTCTATCATTTGGTTTTAACTTAAATTCTAAAAGTTTTTTAGGAAAACTTACTAGGGACTTTGAAGTTTCTGACAAAATTTCTGATTTAAAGATTGAAGTCTTTGTGAGACCAAATTTATGCTTATCCAACGATATTTCAATTCTATTCATCTATTTAGCTATGGATTGTAGGTACATATTTGTATAATTATTCTGTTCCATGATGCTCTAGAGATATTTCTTATTTACGGGTTTCTTAGTAATCTCAGGATTTTCTGCATCAAAAGCCTTAAAGGGTAAAGTAGATGTTTTAGTTTCTTCTCCCATTATGACTGTAGTATTTGGAATATATGGAGATGTGATTTCTTTTCCATTTTTAGTTTTATATGTAGACCAATTTTCTTTTAGCACATCTAATGTTGTTTCTTCGTCCAACACTAAGGTAGGGATAAACCATTCAAAGAATTTCAAATTTTTTTTACTTCTCATAATTCTTTTATGCCAAAGGTTTTTAATTTCTTTTCTATCTTTTTGGTATATGTGTCAAAAAACCATTTTCTCTTAATCTCATTTCTTTCTAACCAAAAATCATCATTTACTATCGAATCTAAATGGTTTAGTCAAATTATTCAATCAAAAATATGAAAAAGCTAAGATTGAGTGATCTTATAGATATAGATTTTATTTTTTCTTCTTATTCTCTAGAATTTTGACTTTTTTCTAAGATGACTAGATTAATTCTATAAACAAGATGTGAGACTTGTTCTATGGATTCCCTAACTCCTCCTACAATTTTCTCATGTTCAAACTCTAGCATATAGAACATAAAGCTCTAAAGGGTTTGTAAGCAATTCTTGACGGAAGCCTTTTTAGTTTCAATTTTGAAAATCAATTTTTGTAAATTTGTCCTTACGAAACCTTGTTTCAACTTCTCCATTTTCACATTTAACAATTCTTTCTAACTCTTTAGGTTTCAAAGATTTCATGGGTTTTTCATTTTGGAAGATCCATTATTTTTTTTTTGAAAGCTTAATGTTTCTCCATTTAATTGGCTTTGGAATGATAACATGACTTTTTTTTGTGTTAACTTTTAACAACAAAGTTTCTTCTCGTATATCAAATTCTAAAGCTTTAGGCTCATTCTTTAATTCTAGAGGAATAAACTCTTTTGAAGTTTGTCTAATTCTTAAATCAAAGAGATAAGATAGAGTATAAACTGTAGGACTAGAGTGTCAAAAGGATGAAACTTTAGGTTACAAACCAGATTTTTACCAAAAAGGCCTTTTTCTTGAAATGGACGGTTGAGATTGAAGGGGTATTGTTACAAGACACATATTTTAGAAACTTCCCGAGCATGAAATGGATAATAGGGAACAACAGAAGAATTCGTTATGATAATTTGTAAAAATTGCAAACGTGCCATTCAACTTTTCCTTATTTTACTTCTCTAGATTCATATTCTTTCAGATGCTCCAGTTGGGTAAAATCCACAATGTCACCTAGTTTATTTTTGTATCATAGATGAGTACCTAATCTTCAAGTTGTTTTAGTAAAGCGCCTTTTCACATATTGTGCATCATAATTAGCTACTTTTTATCAATTCCAGTGTTAAACTTGACAGAAAATATTGATGTGCCATAAAAAATATTAAAATTAATTATAAAATAACATTTGTGGTCCTCTAACTTTTTCTATCAATAATTCTAAAGCTTAATATTCTAAATCTATTATTTACATTCTTAACATAACAAACCTCCTTTGCTCTCTAGTTCCTCTGCCCTTCATCACCGCCACCCCTCGCTCATCACCATCAACCTCACTGACGCCGACAACGCTGCCAACTAACTCAACTCGTCCCCTTTAGAATTCTAAAATCAACAAATTCTCTCAAAAAATTGTAAAATATTTTCCATTTCTGCTAATCTGTTGCCACTGAATCTTGTCATCCACTGAACTCTTTAACCCAAAATCAAACCATCAAATTCCAACTCCAAAACCATCGAATCTCAACAATCCAAAATTAACAAATTCCCATTTTATCAACCCAAAATCAACAAATCAACCATCAAATTAGCCAAATTTGTCAACTGTGTAGCTATTGAAGCCGCCAAAACCCATCCTATTTTTACATCTCACCACCGGGCTTCGCCCATACCACCAATTTTTAGCGTGATAGTAGCATCGATTCGGGGATAAAAGGCATGGAAGGATGACTCGTGAGAAAAGGCAGTGGAAGGACAATTTGGGAGAAAAGGTGCCATAAGCAACGGCTGAAGGTCTTCCACCGTCGATGCTTTAAGTAGTAGCCAGAAGTTTTGAACAAGGACTAGGGGAGAAAAGGCATGTGGATTGAAGGAGAATAAGAGAGGTGAGTGATAATTGAAGAGAGTACGGTGATGGAGCACAAATCTTATCCTTAGAATAGGGCAAGAAATGAAGAAACAAGGTTGACTATGGAGGAAGGAAGAAGAAACCAAGGAAGAGGTGGGAGTAGGCAGATCTAGGCGAAAGTGGCGGCATACCAAGGCGATGGATCTGGGCGTCGGTAAGGGTAACGGTGGCGGCTGGCAATAACGGTGTCCCAGACGGTGGCAAGGTAGGAGGAAGATGGAAATATCAATGGCGATATAGAAGGAAGATGGCGCCACCATTGGCCGTCTTGTTTCTAAGCTCACCAATCATTCCCAAAATTTCTAGATTTTTGGGGAAATAAATGGTGAGATGGGCAGCCAAAGGAGATCAGGAATATAACCAATATATTTAAAAGTTTAAGGATCTGTAATTGTTGATGGAAAGAGTAAGAGGGCTTAGACTGTTATTTAAATATTTATTTTTGAATTAATTAATGTCACATCAGTATTTTCTGTTAAACATAACAATGAAATTAACAAAAAGTACCAATTAAGTCAGGACATGCAATAAGAAGTAAGGTATCTCGCTAAGATAATATGAAGGTCAGATATCCATTTAGGACATAAAAAAACTATGTGACCCCTAGTGGATTTTAGCCTTCTCCATTTAGTCCATTACTACTTGTATGTAAGTATATATATCAGCTTTGACTAGGCACAAATTTATTTTTACTTAATAAATTAGTTTAAGTACCAGACATTGTCACAGGATAAAAAAAATAAAAAACATATTAAATCATTTTACATATGAAAACGATTTATAGAAATTAAGAAGTGAACAACAAAATATTAAAAATGTGACTTAGTTTGTCTAAGTTAATTCTTAAAAATTATTAAAATGAAATAAAAGGTAACCTAACGTGTCTGCTAATTGTATACTTAAACAAACAATCATATAGTATTTTTGGAACATCTTCAACCTTTTATATCCAAAAAACTACAGTACACTTTGAAATTCACTAAAAAAATTTAGACCATAATAAACCTAATATGTTAACCCAAATTTGCATTAAACCCAATTAAGCCGTATAGAGTTCACTTGAAATGGGAAAATAACTTTGTTACCATTCACTTAAACATAAATCAACTTCAGCTAGCGCAATCAAAATATTAAGCTAATATATAACTTAAATTGTTCATTAACGGTAAAAATTTAGAAAATAATTAAAAGATAGTTGGCAGACAGTTTAAATTACAATTTAAAGTTTTTTACTCCTTCATCTATTGTTATACCCTACCCTCCCAAAATGGAGCCAACGAACCTTCCCTTATGTGCAAAGTCTTAGAGATGGTGAATTTAAACTTATCATACCCGACCTTACCCGTGTCTTCCCAATTTAGTACATTCATCTTTAAAATAAGGTTTTTATTCCAAAATAAATTCATAATTTAACTTAAATAAAAAAATAATTAACCCATTCGATTTCACTTAAAATGGTAAAATAACTTGAATCATTTGACTTAAACATAAAAAATTATTAAACAGTTTAAAAAAGATGTTAGACAGTTTAAATTATAAATAAAGTTTGTTTACTTTTTTCTCTCCTGTTATACCGGGCTTTGCCATGAGATATAAATGTTTGAATAAAATAAATGTAATAATTAGATCAAGATATAAACATTCATGTGAATGATACAATTTTGGATGTTGAATTATACCATACCCTCTCCAAATGCAGCCACCCAAACCTGCCCTTATTTGTAAAGTTTTAGAGATTGTGCGACTTAAACTTATCATACCCATCCTTACATGTGCCTTAAATCGTTCGTGTAATAAATTATTGAACAATTGAAAGATAGTTGCTTGAACAATTTAAATTATAGCTTAAATTTATATGAACGATACTCCCTTCATCCAAAAAAGGATCACAAGTAATTCTTTTTGGGTTGTCCCAAAAAAAAATAAGTTGTTTCCCTCGTTGAAAAGTTTTTAGCATTTAATTTACCTTATTACACTCATTTAAGCTTTTCCCGCACAAATCTGAAAAACTGTATAAAACAAAAAAAGAATCTTTTCTTCTTCTAATCTTCAAACTCTTATTACATAAAATCCCAAAAGAAATTCTTTTATTTTAGTTTTAAGGGTAAAAATGAAAAAATAATATAAATTACATATATCTTAACTTTTATATCCAAATAAATACATCATTTAAAATGGAACAGAAGAATTACAAAAAGTTTATGTCCGGATCGATAGATAGGTAACTAAAAGGTAAAAACAATAACAATAGCAAAACGGATACGTGCAACCTACTGTGGAGCATCTGGATAAATTAAGATAAGTATTCTTTATTAACTTTCATTCACTATGTTAATTAGATCACACAGAATTGTTAGAATTATTCTAACTTTACTTATATTCTTTGTAGGAATCATTACCTGGAAAAATGGTGCTGAATCGCGCATTGCAATCCATTAACTTTGTACTGTTAAGCATCTATTCATACACCATTCCACTGTACAAGTATGCCTATTTTACGTTCAGCATGTTAATTACTTAATGGGGTACCGCACATATAGTAAAGCATGCGATAATCGGTAGAGCACATCACAATGGAAAAATAAACTGACCATATTCAAAAAAATCCGCCGAAAGATGTATTAAAAGATGGTATTCTGCGGGAAGTGATAAAATACATAGTTGAAAATAATAGCAATTCCTGTTTTTTATTATCTAATGTGGATACACTTAAATAAGTTGTTTACCAGTTGTTTCTCTGTTGGTGTATGCTTTCCTGCAAAAAAAAAAAAAAAGCTTTCCTGCAAAAAAAAAAATAATAGAATTGAGTGCAGGGTAATGTAGTGTAGCAACGGCTTTTCAAAAACTTACTCTTGAATCTTAAAGTAGCATATTAATATATCAGCTTGAATCAACTTTTATCGGCTGAAAATTTGGTTAGATGTTTCAATTTGGAAAGGATATCTGATACTATGGTAAATTTCGTAATAGGTGGAATTAATGTAGCAAATCCTTATTTGGTTAGGATTTCTGATTTAGCATATTTTAGTACATAAAATAATATTTTTTTGGTTTTATATTAATTGACTTTTTTACTTTTTTGGATTGAAGTTTGACTTGAACATATTCATATTAATATATATTAAATAAAATTCTTAAAAATGATATTTAGAAACTATAATCTTTAAAATTTCATTTTCATATAAAATATTCATATTTTTTATGATAAATTTTGAATGAAATAAAATTATAAATTAATCATTTTGAATAGTAAATGGTCAGTTTTTGTAAAATGGATGGAGTAATAGTTAGAAATGGCAAAATTTGGCCCGACCCGAAGACCTAACTTAACCCACCGAACCAAAGCCCGACTTGATCCGATTTGACAAGAAAATCAACTACCTGAACCCGATTGCACCCAACTCGACCTGAACCTGAACCCGATTGAAGTAAAACCTGAGAAAACCCAAGTCCGAACTCGACTTGACCTAAACCCAAAATGACCTGATGACTAAACTTGACAAGACTCGATTTTAACTTAAATCAACATAAAATACATGGTTGGCAAAGACTTTAGAAAATTTATAATTTAATATATGTGAATGAGTTTATTCTATTTTGTTGATATATTTTGCGTTATAGAGCGAATAAGTAAGAGCTATAGTAAACGATTAGTGATACGGTAATATAGAGATAAGAATAATTAGGTTTTAGAAATTATAGTACTCCTTCCGTCCCATATTCTTCAAACAAATTGACTTTTTTGAATAGTTTGAATTGAATTTATTCATATTACTCTATCTGTCTCAAATTATTTGCATTATTCATATTTTAACAATTAATCTATATTTTTTATTTTCAAATTTTTAATATATAAATAAAAATATTTTATACATGAATGATAAATCAAGACTTATAGTTTTTAAATATATATTTTTAATTTTTAATAACAATAAATTCAAGTCAAATTAGCCAGAAAAAGTTAAATGGAGCAAAGAAAATGGGATGGAGGGAGATTATTTGTTATAAAAAAATTAAGAAATTATATATTTAGAAACTATAGGTCTTTATTTATTATTTATATATAATAAATTTTTCATTTATATACTAAAATGTTAAAAATAAAAAATATAGATTAATTGTTAAATAGTGAATGTCATAAAAAACTTGGCACAGAGAGAATATTTTATTAAAAAAATTATATATTAATATATCTTCATAAATTTTATATTATTTTTTTATATCTAGTTAAATTAAATTTTAATCAAAAGTAAATAAAAAAATTGAATCGATTCAGCCATTTCGGCTGATGTATCAGTGAACTGAATAAACTTGATAATCAAGTTGAATTTGGTCTAAGACCTGATAACCCGACTTGATTGAATCCGAACCCAAATAAACCCAGCCTAACTTAACCTGAACCCAAAATCTACTTAACCCAAAATCAACCTGAACCCAAAATAACTCGACCTAAACCCAAATACATGCTAACCCGATTAAGCCTGAACCTGAATGACCTGACCCAAATCTAATTTGACCCACCCAATTGTCATTCCTAGTAGTAGTAGTAATTTAGAAAGCTAAAGTGGCATGTGGGCCATACTTTAAGAGATTTTTATAGTAACATCTTGGAACCGGGAAAATGCACTCAATTTGTTTTTAGCTTTTGATGTTTTGAAGTAAAATATATAATTATTATGCTTAATTCATTACCTAATAACAAAAAATTTGTTTATGTTTGAAAGAATTTTTTATTTTTATTTCTTTTATGCACTAAAATTATGATTTTTTTTACAAAATATATTATTTATGTGTAAAAACTCTTAATTAATCCATATACATATCATATGAACCTTACATCTATACACTTTATTGGCATATTCGAGACACGATGATGTTGTATTAATACTATACCATATCATTGGAAAAAAAAATATAACATTTGATATGAGATTTAAAATTTTAGTTTGAGACACATCCGTAAATCAGACTTAGACTTAATGTAGGTGTGGTATTTAAGGATACACTATACCCACATAAGTTGAATAGTATGATCGTCCATCAATTTCATATGGCTAAGATTTCCAATTTTTTTTCTTGGCAGAAAGTGTCGAAACAACGAGGTGATTCATGTTTTAGCTGTCCCAAGGTACCCAGGCTCTACCTCACGCCGAGTACATCCTATACTTGAACACAATGACTATGAGGAGCAATAATTGTCCTGTTCTTGAAGATTATGGACCAAATTCTTCCCCATGAAAATGGAGCCAAATTAGAACCGAAAGCAACATGTCATCACTTCCTGAGATATTTGGTGCGGCTTATTCTGTGCGGCATCCCTGAAAACTTTAAACATTTTTATTTTGACCCCACTCCTGGTTCTATTTTTTAAACTTTGTGATTGGGAAAAGTGGAAAGCGCACGTTGGGGGACGAGGATGTTGAACGCTACTTGGTTGAAGGACGATCAATGGCAACAACTGAAAAGGACACAATCAATCCCCACCCATGTGTGTTCCCTGACCTCCTTTTTGCCTCTGGGTGAAAAAATGGGAGATTCTAAAATACGGGGGTGTACCAATACCCCCTTTTCATGGCTCACCCCAAACTTTTGTTATCTGAACAGTTAAGGACCCAAGTTTAGAAATATAACAATAGTATACAAAATAAGAAAATCACACTGTTACCTGAACAACAAGTTACAGGTTATATGGTATGTAATTTAGGCTAAACGGTATAATAATTAGGTTAGGTGGTAACGGATTTAGGTTAAATGGTATTAAATTTAGGTTCATATGATATAAAATTTAGATGGTATGAGAATTAGGTTAATATGGTATGAGATTGAAGTTAAATGGTATGAGATTCAGGTTATGGTATAGGATTGAGGTTAAATGGTATGAGATTCAGGTTAAATAGTATGAGATTGAGATTAAGCGATATGAGATTCAGGTTCATCTAGTATGAAATTTAGGTTAATATGGTATGATATTAAGGTTGTTATGGTATGATAATAAGGTTGTTGTGATATAGGATTCAGGTTAAGGGGTATACGATTCAGGTTAAATGGTATGAGATTGAGGTTAAATGGTATGAGATTCAGGTCATGGTATAGGATTGAGGTTAAATGGTATGATATTCAGGTCTAATGGTATGAGATTCAGGTTAAATGGTATGAGATTCATGTTAACTGGTATCAGATTGAGGTTGATCTAGTATGATATTGAGGTTCATATGGTATGATCCTAAGGTTATTATGGTATGACATTGAGTTTGTTGTGGTATCAGATTCAGGTTAAGGGGTATGCGATTCAGGTTAAATGGTATGAGATTGAGGTTAAATGGTATGAGATTGAGGTTAAATGGTATGATATTGAGGTTTAATGGTATGACATTCAGGTTCATATGGTATGAGATTTAGGTTCATATGGTATGAGATTAAGGATATTGTGGTATGATAATGAGGTTATTATGGTATAGGATTCAGGTTATGTGGTATGCCATTGAGGTTAACTGGTATGAGATTCAGGTTATGGTATCGGATTGAGGTTCATATGGTATGATATTGAGCTTATTGTGGTATTATAATTAGGTTGTTGTGGTATAGGATTCAGGTTAGGTGGTATGCGATTCAGGTTAAGTGGTATGCGATTGAGGTTAAATGGTATGAGATTCGGGTTAAAGTATAGGATAGAGATTAACTGGTATGATATTGAGGTGTAATGGTATGAGATTGAGGTTAATTGGTATGAGATTGAGGTTCATCTGGTATGAGATTGAGGTTCATATGGTATGAGATTTAGGTTATTGTAGTATGAGAATAAGGTTGTTGTGGTATCAAATTCAGGTTAAGTGGTATGCGATTCAGGTTAAGTGGTATGAGCTTCAGTTTAAATGGTATGAGATTCAGGTTATGGTATAGGATTGAAGTTAATAGGTATGATATTTAGGTTCATTTGGTATGATATTGAGGTTGATATGGTATTAGATTCAGGTGCATCTGGTACGAGATTTAGGTTCATCTGGTTGTTATGGTATAGAATTCAGGTTAAGTGGTATGCCATTCAGCTTAACTGGTATAAGATTGAGGTGAACTGGTATGAGATTGAGGTGAACTGGTATGAGATTCAGGTTATGGTATAGGATTGAGGTTCATCTGGTATGAGATTAAGGTTATTGTGGTATGGTAATAAGGTTGTTGTGGTATGGAATTCAGGTTAAGTGGTATGAGATTGAGGTTAAATGCTATAAGATTCAGGTTATGGTATAGGGTTGAGGCTAACTGGTATGATATTCAGGTCTACTGGTATGAGATACAGGTTAAGTGGTATGACATTCAGGTACATCTGGTATGATATTTAGGTTCATATGGTAGTGAGATTAAGGATATTGGGTATGACAATGAGGTTATGATGGTATAGGATTCAGGTTAAGTGGTATGCCATTGAGGTTAACTGGTATGAGATTGAGGTTATGGTATAGGATTAAGGTTCATATGGTATGAAATTGAGGTTATTGTGGTAATATAATTAGGTTGTTGTGGTATAGAATTCAGGTTAGGTGGTATGCGATTCAGGTTAAGTGGTATGAGATTGAGGTTAAATGGTATGCGATTCAGGTTAGGGTATAGGATAGAGGTTAAATGGTATGATATTCAGGTTAATTGGTATGAGATTGAGGTTAAATGGTATGAGATTAAGGTTCATCCTTAGTATGAGATTGAGGTTATTATGGTATGAGATTCAGGTTAATCTGGTATGAGATTTAGGTTCATATGGTATGAGATTAAGGTTAATATTGTGAGATCATAATCAGGTTGTTATGGTATATGATTCAGGTTAAGTGGTATGTGATTGAGGTTAAGTGGTATGCCATTGAGGTTAACTGGTATGAGATTGAGGTTATGGTATAGGATTGAGGTTCATATGGTATGAGATTGAGGTTATTGTGGTATGAGAATGAGGTTGATGTGGTATCGAATTGAGGTTAAGTGGTATGTCATTGAGGTTAACTGGTATGAGATTCAGGTTAATGGTTGGAGATTGAGGTTATTGGTATATGAGATTGAGGATCATATGGTATGAGATTCAAGTTATTGTGGGATGATAATGAGGTTGTTGTGGTATCGAATTCAGTTTAAGTGGTATGCGATTCAGGTTAAGTGGTATGAGATTATGGTTAAATGGTATGAGATTCAGGTTATGGTTTATGATTGAGGTTAAATGGTATGAGATTCAGGTTGATCTGGTATGAAATTTAGGTTAAATGGTATGAGATTAAGGATATTGTGATATGATAATCAGGTTGTTATGGTATGGAATTCAGGTTAAGTGGTATGTCATTGAGGTTAACTGGTATGAGATTCAGGTTATGGTATAGGATTGAGGTTCATGTGGTATGACATTAAGGTTCTTGTGGTATGATAATGAGATTGTTGTGGTATCAAATTCAGGTTAAGTGGTATGTCATTGAGGTTAACTGGTATGAGATTAAGGTTAACTGGTATGAGATTCAGGTTACGTGGTATTAGGATTGGTATGGATTCAGGTTAAATGGTATGAGATTGAGGTATATTATTGGTTATGATATGATTCAGGTTGTTGTGGTATCGAATTCAGGTTAAGTGGTATGCGATTTAGGTTAAGTGGTATGAGATTCAGGTTAAATGGTATGAAATTTAGGTTATGGTATGAGATTGAGGTTCATATGGTATCAGATTAAGGTTATTGTGGTATGATAATTAAGGTTGTTATGGTATATTGTTCAGGTTAAGTGGTATGTTATTCAGGTTAGCCGGTATGAGATTCATGTTAACTGGTATGATATTAAGGTTAACTGGTATGAGATTGAGGTTTATATGGTATGAGATTAAGGTTCATCTGGTATGAGATTGAGGTAATTAGGATTGTAATGGTATAGGATTTAGGTTTGTGGTATCGAGATTCAGGTTATGGTATAGGATTAAGGTTCATATGGTATGATATTTAGGTTGTTGTGGTATTATAATTAGGTTGTTATGGTACAGGATTCAGGTTAAGTGGTATGATAATTTAGGTTTAGGATTAAAATTTCAGGTTTAGGGTTAATGATTAGGAATTAGAGTTAGGGATTAGGGTTTATTATTCATTCAACTTTTGGATCTATATTACTATTTAATTCTAGTTCTTTGACATCCATAATAATCTTCATAATTACGCGTCGCAAATAACCTAGCCTAAAATCACGTAAGATAGAAATTGACATGACTTGTATTTAACTAGAACAAATAAACCCGAACGTAAAATTTTGAGTTTGTGGATTATGTTACGGGTAAATTTTTATTTACTATTAAATAAATATATAAAAAGTATATATAATTATATAAAATTAATATAACTCCATAATTATCTAGATTATTTGTTTCATTTCTAAATAGTACATAAATTACGAAAGATGAAAAAAAGGTATGTTTTTTTAATATTTAAAAAATAAAATTTCATAAAAAAATTAACTAAAACATAGAAATATTACAATAAATGGATTATTTGCTTTAAAATTTTATCCAAATTTATTTCTCAAAAATTGGCAATCAATATCTACACAATTAGGGATTAATTTTCATTATATTTGTTATGTTTTGTTACTATTTTATGGTTGAATTTAAAAAAATAGATAATTGGATTTAATTATCTATTTTTTTGGCATCCATATGAGTCTCTGTAATTGTCCTACCAAAATAACTTGGCCTAAAATTACCAAAGCTCGAAATTGACCTGACGTACTTTAAACTCAAACAAAAAACCCGAATGTAGAATCTGTATTAATAACAATACTATTAATATAATAATAAGTTGAAATTTGTATTCAGTCAAACGTATAGTTAATTAATAGAATAATATTTAATGGTATTGAATTTATTAACTGTAATCATCACATATATAATTAAATATATTGAAAGGAATAAATCATTTTTTTATTACAATATTAGACAAATATTACAATCAATGGATTCAGGTTTAGGTTTATAGATTAAGATAAGGTTTTTAGGGTTAGGGTTACGTATAGGATCTATGGTTTAGGTTTAGGTTTATAGTTTAGAGTCACACTTTGAAGTTTTACGTTTATGTGAGAGTTTTGTGAGGGGTTAAATTGAATTTATTATTTTGTTTTTTACATTACATTAATGGCTTAGGGTTTAGAGTTATGGAGTATAGTTTGAATTATGTTATCTATTTGTTTTAATTTTTTTTATTTTCATATGGCTATTATATTTAAACTGCTGGTGTAATGTCTACACTATGTTAGGAATATCCATATTTAGTAACTCTATGTTAGAAACATCTATATTTGGCAAGTTTATATTACGAACATACATATTTAGCAAGTCTATATTAGGAACATCCACATTTGGTAAATCTATGTTTTGGTTCTTCCAAATTTACTAATTAAGTTTAATAATATAGTCATTTTGGCTTTTGCACTAATAATCTGATTAAACATGAAAGCTAAAAATTTGAAATTAATATCTATTTAACCCGGAATCAACATGATTCCAAAATCCCAAATCTGAAATTTACTAAACTCGAAATTAATTTTCG
This sequence comes from Aquilaria sinensis, assembly GCA_005392925.1. Classification (NCBI taxonomy): domain Eukaryota; kingdom Viridiplantae; phylum Streptophyta; class Magnoliopsida; order Malvales; family Thymelaeaceae; genus Aquilaria; species Aquilaria sinensis. The sequence goes on from SMDT01001904.1 coordinate 55,514, forward strand.
TAGTATAATTGGAAATCTTATTATAATATATGAGAGTAATTATATTTTAAAAAAATATATTTGCCTTGGTACTTTACGAACTCCTATAAGAACAATTGACTTTCATATTTATTAACTATTGAAGCGCCTTACTTTCATGTTTATTAAACTAATTTGTGGCTAAAACAACAAATAAACTTTCATATATTCTTTTGGGAAGTTAAGGTTTAGGGTTATTAACGATTTAGTTTTTAAGGTTTAATGTTAAGGTTAGGGTTAGAAATTTGTTAAGAAAATATTAAAAAAGAATCAGACTTGAACGAAATAAATATGCCTTCGTTCTGGTACTCCTGTTTAGGGTTTAGGTTTATAGATTGTAAGTGAGGGTTAGGGTTAAGTCTTGAATTTATGTATAGGGTTTAGGTTTATAGTTAAGAGGCACACTTTTACGTTTTAGGATTATGTTAGAGTCATATATGTTATGGTTAAATTTTTATTTAGTTTTTTTTCCCATTACATTAAGGGTTTATTGTTTAGGGTTATGTATTAGAGTTTGAAATATGTTTCCTATATATATGATAATTTTTTTTTAGTGGCCCCATTACATTTGAACTGCTGGTGTAATGTATACACTATGTTAGGAGCATTCATCTTTATGACTATATGAGTTTAGTAAGTCAATTCATTATGCCTTAATGTAAATGAGTCAGTCAATTCATTCTAACTTAAGTTAACTTCATATAAAATTACTAATGTTTATTTTTATATCATTTTCACCCAAAACCAATTTCATAACTAAGCCAATATTATGCAGGTGTGATAATCAATTCAAAATACAATGCAGGTGATGTTATTAAATATCTATGAATATATCTTTTTAAATGCGTAAACAAAGAAAAATGGCCAAACTATACATTTGGTCCCTAAACTTACCTAACTCACGCGAGTTGGTCCACAGCTCAGTACTCAGTAAATATAAGCCCCTGAACTTTGAAAAACTATGCGAGTTAGTCCATTTGCTTAGCCATATTGATGGGAAAATTACAAAATTCCTCTTGATCTCTTCTATTATGGAACATGAAGTACTCTTAGTTTAAAATCATTCAAATAACTATCTTCTTTACCTAGGAATGAAAGTTTGGGTTGTAAGATCAAGTTTGGGTTAAAACTCAATTTTTATAGTATGTCCCTAACCCTATCCCGACCCTATTCTAGTCAAACTCAACCTGACCCAAAATCCTACTATTTTATTCTGTGATGTTCTAATTGATTTCCATCTATATTTATTTTTTGGCAAATGTGGCTAAAATCATTAAAATAAATTATTGCAATAATAATGTTGTAGAAACAAACTAAAAGAGGGCTTGTAGTCTACTGTAGGTCAAGCAAATATGTATGGATCAATCAAATATACATATTTGTTATAGTACTAATATTAGAAATAAAAGAAGTAATACATAAAAATTATGAGTGATTTCTAAAAATTAATTAATGATTAATTGAAAGCATTGAAAAATTGATTTGGTAAATATAAAACATGTGACATAAAATCAAAGACCCGACATAAAAAATAAACATCCAAGAATTAATTATTTGCATAAAGCATAATTAATTCTTGCTTTTTAAATATCTTGAATTTAGTAAATAAGAAATGGAGCGGGATCAAACTTTCCCTTAACGTATTAGAAATGTCAGGTCTTTGATTTTATGTTACATATTTTATATTTACCAAATCAAATTTTCAATGCTTTGAATTAATATTAATTAATTTTTAGAAATCACTCATAATTTTTATTTACTACTTGTTTTATTTATAATATTAGTACTATAACAAATATATATATTTGATTGATCCATACATATTTGCTTGACTTACAGCGGACTACGAGCCCCTTTCTAGGTCATTTCTACTACTATTGCAATAATTTATTTTCTTGATTCTAGGCACATTTGCCAACAAATAGATATCGACAAAAACCAATCAGAATATCCTAAAATAAAACAGTAGTTTTTAGGGTCAGTTTGGGTTATGACTAGAATAGAGTCAGGATAGGGTTAGGGAGATGCTATAAAAATCGGGTTTCAACCCAAATATGATCTTACAACCCGAATTTTCATCCCTAGGTAAAAGAGATAGTTTATTTGAATGATTTAAAAGTAAGAGTACTTTATGTGCCATAATAAAAGAGATCAAGAGGACTTTTGTAATTTTCCCATCAATATGGCTGAGGTAATTGACTAACTCGTACAGTTTTTCAAAGTTCAGGGGCTTATATTTACTGAGTACTGAGTTATGGACCAACTCGCTCGAGTTGGGTAAGTTCAGGGGCCAAATGTATAGTTTGGCCAAGAAAATTCATAAAATATTATTAGTATTATATAAGTTTTACAATCAATGGATTATTTGACCTAAATACAATTATCTTTCAAATAAAATTGGTTCGAGGTTGAATACGATTTATACGTAACATATACGTGCTTTTTTTGTTAAATGTGTTTAGACGAATTGTAACCAATCAATTTTCCTAAGTTGAGTTATTGATTAACAATATATTGCCAGGGATTGGAGTTTAATTTTTATTCCATTTTGATAAACTGTTTAACTGAAAAAAAATATTAGTTATCATGTAATTCTATGTATTTTGGCATCCATAATAGTTTCTGTAATTACGTAACATAAATTTGATGGCAACAAATTATGTCAGAATTTGAGCTGACTTTTAGTAAACGTGATGAAAGAAACAAAAATACTATCTGCTTAATCTGAAATCAACCTAAAACTCAAAACTGAAACTTCGTTGGTTAAATTACAATTGTTATTAGAATGTGGTCATATCATCCTAATATCACATATGGGTCAAGCAAAGAAGCAATTACATTGAAATTTATTCAATGTAAGCATCACATATATAATTAATGTTCTTGAAACCAATAAACCATTTATTTTGACCCTTACACATTATAATTATTAACTTATGATATGAATAATGTAAATGATTGTATGAATTAAATATTACTCCATATATGTACATTATTAGCACCATTCGCAAATAGTAGATAAATTAGCACAGATCCAAAAAATTATGTGTTCTTTTCCCTTTTTGTCTTGTACATTTGCCCAACATAACAAAACATGAAAAGTACTTTTTGTTATAATTTAACAGCATGTATTTTAAATGTTTAACAACATGTAATGTAAATGTTGTCCACAAAGTTTACATTTAAAGAAAAGCAGAGTCTTGTTCACCCGAACTTTACTGTTCATTTTCTATATTTACTTGCAACAATTTCAATACAAGTATTTGGTTGTAAACGTTGACCTGCTGCCAAATAAGTTAATTGATTATTAGCGGTACCGCTTAAGAAAAGCAAAACTCAAAATCCAGGAACCCATCGTCTATTCCTTCCAGCGAACACTGAAATTCCATAAAACTTCATATCTCAGTTGCCCAGGCTACTGCGCTTCATCAACCACCAACCCAGCTCTGGATGCTACATTTGAACACGTTGCTGCTGTTGTACATTAACTATGGCTGCGTTTGCCAGGTACGCTAGTTCACTCCTCCATCTATGCTCCATATACGTGTTGCGGCTGTTGTTAATGTCCTAGATTTTTTGCCTTTAAGTTGTTCTACAACCCTTGGCATGGTATGACAGTTTGCAGCAACCTTAAGCTTTAGGGATATCCACCAACTGTTCGTTAGAATGTTTGCCTTAATAGATAACCACTGTTGTTGACGTTCAGGTTTATCTGTTTACTTGTTTTTGTGTTTCTTTTTTTCATTACATTGTTCTGCATTACGCTATCCTAAGGTCTAGTTGATTACTACTTCATTCACAATACTTGGAACGACCAGTTGTAATAAGGTTGATGAGGTTTAGTATTGATAACATTTACATTCCATTATTCCATTACCCTAACCATTTGGGAAAACTTTGCAAACTTCCAGTAAATGGATGATGATGGGCATGCAGAAGCATTTATTGATGAGTCTTGTGATTATGATTTGTCCGTCATTGCCAATAATATTAACAAACCAGTTGAAGAGTGGCAGTTTCATGATGTCGAACATGTTCAGTTTGACACTGTATGTGATGCTGAAAATTTCTACCGGAAGTACGCATGTTTAATAGATTTTCTGTGAGTAAAGATGAGCTCAGGTTGAGCTCTAAGTACAAGGTGCCACATCGGCAGCGCTGGGTTTGTTCAAGGGAGGGCAAGGCTAGAGTCAAGGAAAAGAAAGCTCATGAGGCTGTCAGGGCACCTCAGCGTGTTTCGCTGTGTTGCTGCAAAGCTGCTTTTTGTGTTCATTATAGTTATGAAAATAAGAAATATCATGTTCATGAGTTCGAGGTTACCCATAACCATGTCCTTGCCTCACAGTTTGAGTCATATTTCCTACGGTTGAGGAGACTAGTTAGTCTTACTGTAAAACAAGTGTAGACGGATATGCGCAGGGTGGGAGTCGGAACGGCACAGGTGATGGACTATATAGTTGTCACCAATGGTGGATATAAAAATATTGGTTTCATAAGAAAGGACCTATACAATTGGGCTGACTCGGATTGTAGGGTTGGGGAGCTTCCAACAGATTGTGAGAAATCAATAGCCCATCTTACTTCTCGAGCACAGTGTGACCCTGACTTCTACTGTAGGTACGCGGTTGATGGGGAGGATACATTACGATATCTGTTTTGGGTAGACGGTGGCATGCGGCGGGATTATGCAGTCTTTGGAGATGTTATTTCCTTCGATGTAACTTATAATAGCAATGGATATAAGCTACCATATGTTGTCATTCTAGGCATGAACCACCACTTTATGACAACCATATTCGGATGCGCTCTTGTGTGTGATGAATCTAAGGATTGCTTCAAGTGGTTACTCAGCCAATTTGTTCACTGTATGGGAGGTAAAATGCCAACTGCAGTTATAACAGACGGTGCCCAAGGATTCAAGCTGGCGATTCAGTCCGCATTACCTGCAGCACGACACCGAACATGTTCTTGGCATTTGATGCGCAATTGCAAGAAAAATGTAAAAGAATCACCTGTCTTGGCTGGTATGTTCGCGCACATGATGCTCAATATTGACGACCCAAAGGAACTTGAAGCGAAGTGACATTCAGCAATCACGGAGCATGGGCTACAGCAAAATCAGTGGGTTAAGGATGTTTGGGATAAGCGGGAATATTGGGCGATAGCTCTTTTAAAGAATACGTTCTTCGCTGGGATGACAAGCATACAAAGGGCCGAGGGCATGCACACTTTCCAGAAGAGATTTTTTATCTTCACAGTTGAAGCTGTACGACTTTGTTCGGCATCTTGATGTGGCTCTAGATAGGCTGCGGGAGGCAGAAGTCCAGCAGCACTCCTATAGTCGACATACAATTCCTCAGCTTGTTACCCATCTTCAGCATCTGGAAAGACATGCAGCCGAGGTGTACACCCCTCGGATCTTGGTTCGTATCCACCAGCAAATTGTTGAAGAGCCCAAGTACTTGGTTGTTGTTGGACAAAATGGAAGTGCTGCTACTCGTTTATTTGAGGTCCATAAATATGCAAGCCAAACGGGAGCAACACTCATAAAATTTGATGCTGTTACTGGCGTGTATCACTATAGTTGCAAGCTACTTACTTACACAGGTTTGTACGACATACATAGTAAGGCATTATTTATTTTTTTGTTTGAACGTTATGCAATGGAGATGAAGTTACTTATCTTACCTTGTATGTTTCAGGTATTCCTTGTAGTCATATCTTTGCTGTCCTTAAGCTACAAAATGCAGTAACTATCCCAGACAGCTGTATATTACCAAGGTGGACAAAGGATGCAAAAAAAGATCGAGCTTACATTTCTCGTGTCACTCCCGATGATGTAGAATCAGCAATTTTGGGAAAACGAGCACAGTTGGCCGGCATATGTAACAAACTTGCATTCTTTGCTTCTCGGGCATCAGAAGATGGATATTTGGAAATGAAGGAAAAGATTGGTGCCTTGACTGTTAGAGCAGCCGAGTTGTTCGAGGAACACCAAAGTATGTGATAGCCGAAGGGCTCTTGCCTTTTCCAGTATATACTTCCCCGAAGGTTTGTTCGGGGAGCCTGACGTAGCTCCGAAAGAAGCATTGCCATCAACCTCGGTAGAAGCGAAGTCGAGCACGACGAAGTAAGTACTTCGGCTAAAACGCCAGGTTATCTAAATGTGTTGCTGACTCCCTTGGGGAACTGAACATATCGCCTTCGGGAGAAAAGAACCATCTACTGAAAGCAGGACCGCCGTATGCGAAGCGCTACATAAATAAAAACTGGTTAATCAACGCGTGAAAATTGGCATGCATCTTTGTTGAATGAGATTTGACATGATATGCTGATTGGTGTTTGAAGCATGGTGCATGGTTATAGCCCTTGATTGGTTGTACTTGTAAATACGGACTGTGAGTCGTGCCTTCTTTTATCACTCTCATTGTACATTCTCTTCTCACCTTACTCCCCTCGAATGTAACTCGAGGTTTCTATTATTGATGTAATGGTGCATTATGGGATCATCCAAGGTGGTATGTCCAAGGATCATCCAAGGAGGTATGTCCAAGGAGGTGACAACAAAAGGGCAGCCAAGAAAGGAAGAGAAGGAGCTTGTGAAGACTCTTTTTCTTTTCTTAGGCTTTTATGATATTCTCATTGGCTTGAGAATATCGCATAGTTTGGGCTATAACCATGTCACGTTTACTTTCTTGTAAGCATGAGATGCATGTTTTATATTTGTATGTGATGCATGTATAAAACAACCGGAGATAACAAATTGGTGAGATCAAAAGAAAAAAAAATCCCTCAAACAAATATTAAGTCATTAAATGTGATGCCTTCCAAATGTTGGCACTCGTCAAGACTTTGATCAACATTAGGTGGGTTTGCCAAAGCAAAGCACCTATGTTCATCTTGGTAAGGCGCGATGGGATAATAGTGATATCCAAATTGCTAACTTTGGGTCTGACTTAACTAAGTCATCCTAATAGGATAGGGACTTAGAGGCATAGAGTTGGGCTTAAGCTCATGAGATGAGCTTGGACAAGTGTTGTTCACCCAACTATCCAAGAGTTGCATAAGATGCAATTGGCAAGGAGTTGCTTACCTAAGTAGCTGTAAGTTGAGAGAAAAGCCAAAGCTGACTCAGGTTGTGGTCAAATATGGATCTTGGCCCACTAGAATACCTTAGCACCGAGGTGTTCCGAAATAATATCGAGGGTTATTATTTTGAGGAAAATAGTGGGAGTATCGTTTAATAAAAGTCCTTATTAAATGAATTAAAATACATGACTCTTACACTGCATATTTACTGTTGTAGATAACCATGGCACAAAACACATCGACACTTTCGTTGCGATCGATCCTTGAGAAGGAAAAACTTAATGGGACCAACTTTCTCAAATGGTACCGAAACTTGAGGATAGTCCTCAAACAAGAAAGAAAGGCTTATGTCCTAGAGCAGCCCATTCCGAATGAGCCTGCTGCCACTTCTCCAAGAGTTGAAAGGGATGCTCACAAGAGGCATTCTGATGATGCTTTGGATGTTGCATGCCTCATGCTTATTACCATGGAATCTGAGCTTCAGAAGCAACATGAGAACATGGGGGCGTTCGATATGATCGAACATCTCAAAATGCTTTTCCAAGAGCAAGCTAGGCATGAGAGGTTTGAGACCTCTAAGGCATTGTTTCAGTGCAAGATGTCTGAGGGAAGTCCCGTGGGTCCTCATGTGCTCAAGATGATTGGGTACATTGAGAATCTTGAGAATTTGGGATTTGCTCTTCAGAAAGAGTTGGCTATCGATGTAGTCTTGGAATCGTTGCCTGAAAGCTACAGTCAGTTCATCATGAACTATAACATGAACGACCTTGACAAGTCCTTGCCTGAATTGCTCAACATGTTGAGAACTGCTGAGCAAAACCTTAAGAAGGCTAAGCCCATTTTGATGGTTCAAAAGGGCAAGGGAAAGGGAAAAGCCAACAAGAAGAAGGATAAAGCTAATGGAAAGTCCAATGCTAGTTCTTCTTCAGCTGCACTGAAACCAAAGGGTGGTGTGGCAAAGGAAGGGGAGTGCTTCCATTGTAAGCAACCTGGACACTGGAAGCGCAACTGCAAGCTCTATCTTGAAGAACTTGCTAAGGAAAAGGGAAGTAAGACTTCCACCTTAGGTATTCTTGTTATAGAGGCTAACTTTTCTACTTCCTCATCTTGGGTATTGGATACTGGATGTGGATCTCACATTTGTGCAAATGTGCAGGATCTAAGTAGAAGTAGAAGATTGGCCCGAGGTGAAGTGGACCTACGTGTTGGAAATGGAGCAAGGGTTGCTGCCTTAGCCATAGGGACTTATGTTCTCACTTTACCTAGTGGATTAGTTTTAGAATTAGACAACTGCTACTTTGTGCCTACTATTAGTAGAAATTTGATTTCTGTTTCTTGTTTGGACAAGAAAGGTTTTTCATTTATAATAAAGGACAAATGTTGTTCTATTTATTTGAATGAAATCTTTTATGGTAGTGCTCAACCTAGCAATTGGTTGTATGTTCTAGACCTCGAAGATCCAATATATAATGTGAATACCATGAAGGTCAGATTAAATGATTCGAACCCGACCTATCTCTGGCACTGTCGCTTGGGCCATATAAATGAGACCCGCATATCCAAGCTCCATAAGGATGGACTCTTGGACTCATTTGATTTTGAATCATATGAGACATGTGAGTCATGTTTGTTGGGCAAGATGGCCAAAGCCCCATTCACAGGACAAAGTGAAAAGGCTAATGACTTACTAGGACTCATACATAGTGATGTATGTGGCCCTATGTCTACACAAGCTAGAGGAGGTTTCCAATACTTCATTACCTTTACTAATGACTTC